>AGDA01052305.1:0-12497 GCA_000281935.1 Mengenilla moldrzyki | reverse complement strand
AATAATATAATATTTATTGAAGTCACGTTAACAGATGTCAGAAGTAGGGTTAGAATGAAGGGGGGCAATGGGAACTGTGTAAGCGGGGCAATAAGGACTGCCTAAGTCCATTTTTTAAAATTTTCTTTAATTTCAAATTACGTTAATATGTAATATAAACGTGAGGTCACTTGGATGGCAGGATGTGTAGAGGAAGGGAATGGGGCGGCGAGTTTTTTTAATTTTTTTTAATTTGCTATTATGTTAGTTTGTAATAAAGAAGTAGGAACGTATAGGTAGCAAAGTGGTGGGACCTGATGAAAAAAAAATTATTTTTTCTTAATTGGATATTGTTAATTTGTAATAATATAATAAACGAAACATACGATGAGGGGAGTAGAAAGATAGAAAGTAGAGCAAATTTTTTCTAATATATCATTTTTGAAACTAATCAAGAATGTTACTGCGTTTTATGCATGTAAACGCGAATAGTGGACAGTGGTTTTACAAAAAAGGTGATGAAAAGAAGCTAATATGAATTTTTTCCAAACGTTTAATATTTGTTAAAAATGTTGATTTATGTTAAGTGAATAAAAAACGGGTCTATTGAATGATTTGGGAAAAAGCGCAAAGACGGGGGAGAGGGATTTAGCAGAAGAAAGTATTTTCGTCAGCCCCTACCCCACCCCTCCTCCTAACCACCCCAAAAATCTTATGTTTACACTACATACTAACATAACCGAAAATTGAAAAAAAATTAAAAAATTTGACTTTCGCAGTCCTTATTGCCTCTTTTACACAGCCCCCCATTGCCCCCCTTCATTCTAACCGCTTACTTCTGATATCTGTTAACGTAACTTCAATAAATATTACACTATTCAGCTTGTTTATAATTATATTGCGTGCATGAGCTTATTTATTGAACACAATTGCTGTAGAAATAATTAGTGTCGGTCCCAACAACCCCCTTGAAAAAAATAGTTTTCTTCATCTCCGAAACATTGAAATATACCCTGATCCGCTTTTGATCATAAAAATTTAATTCCATCAGTTTTTAATTTTTTCAGATTTTTAAGATCATACTTTCATCAGTTACCGCATGTACCTCAATTTTACAATGAAATTTTCAAAAAATTCTATTAAAAAACGGCTTATTGTAAGCTAATTTTTTTAGTGCTGAATTGAAGAAAAACTCAAGGATTTTATATTAGAGTAGTTAGTTTTCGGCAGACGTTTTTAATTTTTTTGAAAAATGAAAAAGAAATTTCTAAAAATGGTAAAAAATGCGATTTTTAGCCGTTTTTTTAACTTTAAAATATCATATCTAAGGCCTCATGCATTGGATTTAAACAAAATTTTGTTCAAACATGAATATTGGTTGGCTAAATTCTTTAAGCTACTTTTCCATTCATTTCACCAATTGGTTAATCAGAAAAAAATTTTTATATTGGAAAAATACATTTTGCCCCTCTCCAAAAAATTGGTCACTAAAAATTCAAAAATTTTTTCATTTTTGTCAAACAACGTGTACTTTCAGAAAATATATCGCTTGTTTGAGGTAAAATTTTGGTGTTTCCTAGTGTAATCAATTATAGTTTTAGTAGCGAATAAAATAAAATAATGAATTAAAAATGAAAATTACCCATTTTAGTGTGATTTATGCTATTGTATTTTTATTCCGCTAAGCTGTTTAAGTCCACAATTGTATTTTAATTTAAGAAAATTCCTAAGCACTTACTCGTTGCTTTCATTTATCTCTTTGTTTTGTTTTTATTAAATTTAAGGTTGAAAAACCTTTTTCACATAAATATGTTGTTGAAAACAGAAGCATATGTTTAATTGCAATATCATATAATTGTGGATATTCATTTTTAATAAGAATCCAAAACGCTCCTATATTTTTTTCTTTATATACGCTTTTTAAGTGTCAGTCGTTAATAATTTCTAAAAGTAGGTCTCGTTTTAAAGGTGACAAATTAGTGTTTTGATATTCGCCAAAGAATTTTGAATCCAGTATTTTCTGCTTGAATCATCAAATGTAAAGTATTATATTTAAAAAAGCGAAAACTAAGAAATTTTGAAAATGCTAAAAATTTTGCGGCCCTCTAAAATCCGTTCGCGGACTCCCGGTTAAGAAACACTGTTTTGAAGTATTTTTCTTTAGTTATTAAAGAACGGTATTGTCAGTGTGACATCGATTTGTTGACCTTTTTCGAATTTATTGCTTAAACGTATATTAATTTTTTGTGCTTTCATGGCGTTGTAGCCTCACTAATGTGAAAATAACTTACAATTATAAATTTATTTTAGTAAAATTTTAGAATTTTGTAACAATAAGTGTAATTTAAATACTTTTTTATACTTTAATGTTATTTCCGCTAGGTTTTTGCAACATTTTTTGTTTTAATATTGGTTTTTGGAAATAAATTGCTAATTCGGGTTTTTATTGCTAAATAATAAAAGTTTTTTATTAAATTTTTTGAATGAAACTCCGACGTTTTTAACATTATTCAGCGTCAGCAACTTATATCGATCACAAACTAGATTCATATCGCCAATTATCTTTTCCAGATTGGGCACCGAAACCAATTCTACAAAAAGTAAGAGCGCATCAACGTACACTCCAGCTACATAAGAGATTTCACATCGTCTGCCCACGCCCATCTAGGACTTAGCCTTTTATCCGAATTACTTCTAACAACGTATTTGTTTAGTGTAAGAAAACTTAAATTTAGCTCGCGCTAGACTGCCTGGTTTTTAGCAGAGCGGGCCATTAAAAACCGCACTAAACTGTCACATCGAATGACACGGACAACCGGTGGCCCGCATTAGATTGTGATTTAGAATACTAGACTATTAGACGTTAAAAATTAAAATAATAAAGCGAGATTTCGATTCGATCGCGTTCTCATAGCAAAAGTTGAAAATCGGTTCCGGCATGAATGTTTTAATGAACCATTAATTTGCTTACTTCCTTTTTGTTATTTTTTAATTTTCGTGTTTATTAATTACCACTTTTAACAGAAAATTTTGAATTTTAGAAAAACTGCCTAACTCTGTTTAAAATTACATTATGTAATGAAATATATAAGGCAAATTTATATGATTAAATTTGCGAATTATTACAGCCAATTCGCATTAACAAGCTCAAATGTATTAAGATCGAATATAATTAAAGCCATACTATAATCCAAGAATTAGGCTCTCTTTCACCTTTTCCAAAAAAATATAGCATTGTCAATCGACGACGCATTAAAGGTTTAAAAATAACTTATTTAAATCTTATACTTTATACAAAAAGTTGTTCATTTTGCGTATGAAGGGAAATAAATAATTTTGAAAGTCATTCGATTACATGGAATTCTCTTTCAATTTTAAATAAACGAAAAATAACATTAATATTCAAAGAAACCAAATGATAAAATCAGTAATATTAATTTCGCAGAAAATGTCGAAATTCGTATGATTATTAAAAAAAACTTAATTACCGAATTAAATTTCATCACTTACTGCAAAAATCTAAAATTACTTACCTATTTAAAGCTTCGTTAAAAAATATGTAAAGAGCAACTTAACTGTTGAGCATATTTCTTACGAAAAAAACCGATTACATTATTAATTTTTAAGTACGTTCTTAAAGCCCACAATCAACGAAAGCAATTTGTAAAACAAATCAAAAAACATTCATTAAAACTACAAAAAAAATCAATTTTGTACTTCTTTCATCTATTTTTGAAAATTTTATTTAAATATTTACAATTTTGTATTTTACAATTTTTTGTATAAAATACAATACACACAATAACAAAATGAAATAATTTTATTTAAAAAAATGGGGAAAAATAATTTTGGAAAATTAAGACAAAAAAACAAAACTTATTAAAATCATATTTCAACTGAGTTTTTTAAATTTAATTTATTCCACTTCTGTACCGAAGAAAAAGGTATTATTGGAAAACATACTAAATTTATTCGTTTTATGGAACAACGTATATAATTTCCCAGCTATGTTTTCAAAAGAAAAATTTGGCACACATTACAAAAATTTCCACTATATCACAAACAACGTGAACGAAAAACTGTTAAGCAACATATAGAAAAATTTCAACGTTTGCGAACACAGTTCACCAGAGCTCTATTAGAATCTTAGACCCAATAATACCCAACATAGAGTATGTCACCGAATCAATACTTCTAAAAAGAACAAACAATTTTTCCTTTCAAATTAGAGACTAGATAATACTGGACTATAAAAAATCTTTAAACTATTTCAATATTTTTTTTCAATTAATTTTTTTCCAAAAATAAAATCTTCATTTAGTCTTTAAAATAATAATAATAATAATAAAACGGAAAACGTTTTTTGTTTTAAAAAAAAACAGTTCACATAATTTGGCAGATTTTTTGATTTCATTCACAGAAAAAACACGTCACAAATGAGAAACTGAAGCCGCGACTAACCGTACTAGGATAACGGATCGTTAACAATGGTTTTTGATTGGTGGTTGTCGAAGACGTCAGTGCGGAAACGCGTGGCGTCTGGATGCTGGTAAGGATGAACGACGGCGCCACTGCCGGCTGAGCTGCAACGGCAGCCGGACCGGAAGTGACGTGCATAACAAAATTCAAGGGCGCGAAACAGGCCCGATAACGGCCAATAGCAGAGCAGGCACGGAAATGGTATGGCCAACGCGGTTAAACAGAGCCATCTGCAACCGTTGTTCGGACCGGAACACGAACATGGATTGGTTTCATAGCCGATGGTGGCCGATTCGGTGTCGGTGTCCGCGTCCGTGTCGTCGTTGTGGTATTGACAAAAGCGACTGCTGCCAACTCCGGCACCCTCATCGGTACAATGATAGAAGAAAGCTTTGGCACAGCACATACAAGTGACGGAATCTAGCACTGTCTGTAATGAGCACCGACATCGGCCGTTGAACAGAAGCCGTTCGGGCAAATGACGTGGCTGTTGACACGCATCGCACCGACACCGACCACATTCTGAACACATAATTGAACAATTGCGTATTCCGCGTCGTACGTGCTTCGCCGCCGTCGACGCCGCCAACTCAGATTCGCACTGTTTACGCGGCTGTTCAACGATTGCAGCCTTCTCGGCAGCAACACCGAGCTGCGACTTTGACAACGGCTTCTCCCTCTGATGCCATCTGTGCGACAGCGGCGCCGGCGGACCAGTAGCACTATCGGTTTTCGACGACGCTTCTGTCGCCAACAACTGTTTACCACCACGACGCGGCCCCGGCGTGTCAACATACTCATTCTGGCGTCGAAGCGAATGCGGTCGCGGCACTTCTAACGAGCCGACCACAGAACTCGTGGCCGCCGTCACCGTTGCCGGCACACCGGCCGCATGAGCTGCTCTATGTCTAGACTCGCGACTGCTGCTATCACTACCACCACTGGCGCCGCTTCTGCTACTCTGATCACTGACCAAAATGCGGCTGAAAACCGACCGCTGAATGACGTCGCTGTCGCTATTGCTGTTACTACTGCTGTTGTAACGACTGCCAGCCGTTGTCTCTCTACTTTCCATGGGCTTTGAAGCGATCGTTTTGTGAGTGGCTTGCACTGCCACCGATCTTCCGGTTCGTTACGTAACAGTTCGTAAATCGAACGCCGCCGCCGCCATTCGTGACCGACGACCAGCTCATCCTGTCCGATGCAAAAACAAATCACAATTTTAGTAACAGCTCTTAAACCATTCACCAAATCACCATCGAATTTTCATCGTAAATTCTTAACAATTTCTTTCATTCAAAAAACTCTTACACGAATCAAGCAAAAAAAAAACTTCGAGAAAAATGAACAAACATGGCCACACAATTCATTCATTCATACGAAAAAAAGAAACCGTTCACTGCGCATTTCGATTTTTTTCATTCAAAAAAAGAATTTTCAAAAAAAATTATTTCCTCTCCTCCAATCGTTTTTTTTTTCCTCTAAAATTCATCTATTTTACTTTATTCTATCAATTTACGACAACGTTGCCTGTTTCCTTTTCTCTTCAATAGGAAAAAAATAAGCACAAGTCTAAAAAAAAAATTAAAAAACACAAACCAAAAAAGTAAACTTCAACTTGTTGATCACACAACGTAAAAATGATAACAGACAAATTCGAGAAGAAAATCTTGAAAAAAACTGATTTTGTCTACATATTTATATGTCTAGTGAAAACGAACAAAATACATGTATACAGAAATTGGACAATATATATATGAACTCAAAACGCATATACGAACACATATCCCGGAAACAAAATTTATTTTTACATATTTACTGAAACTAATCGCGTTTCCGTTCATTCGAACAACATGAACTTTCGAAAAGTGACTTTTTCGAACACCATCCCCCAGATTTCTAATCAGTGAATCACAAAATTTCGTCTGTATAACACAATATATTTTTCAACTTCTCACCTTAATTTATATTTTTTAAAAAAAAAACTTGCATAACCACATGAGCCTACATTATTTTTTTTAATGTAGGTTTTTCTCAAAACTCGATTACATAAAAATTAGAAATTCTCTGTTTTGCGTTAAAAACTAATAGATTAAACATATATTAAAAAAGCCTTTATGCAAATTATCAACTAGAAAACAGTTTTGCCGTGAAATTTATTACGTTTAGCAACGGAGTTATCTTCGCTATGTTATCTTGTAATGAGTAGAAAAGAAGGTAAAGTTCGATTCTTATAATGGGTGAAAATTGTACAAGAATTTCAACAAACGTGTTCGAAATTGTGAATATTAAATGCGACTTTGTACATACGAGTTTGTGTGTGAGAACATTCAATCAGATAAATAAGAAGACAAGAAGAAAATTTTAATTAAAGTTAATTCTTGGAAAATTGAACGACTTATTGGAAAAGCAGGCACCATTCAACAAATCGGTTTCATTCATACACACACGCACACACAAACACATACGAAAATTTCAAAAAAACCGGATGTAACGAAAATAACTTTTTTTTGAAAAAAACGTTCCCTACTTTTAACCGAAAAGAAAAACTTTTTACACACACACACATATATATATACTCTCACATATATATGTATACATATACACACACACACACACACACAACTGGAAAACCGAACAATAAATCTTTATTCGACATTTTTCGAAAAAAAGAACAGGAAATTGCATTCTTCAAAAAGAATTCGTGGGAATGAAATCTATCCTTTCCAGGATGCCGTGTTTTTCCGAACACCAAGAAAATACTCCTTCCACACACACAGATACTCAACATCTGTTTTTCCTCCAAGAATGTTCCCTAATTTTTACACAAAAACCAAAACGGAAATTCCACATTATTAAAAAAAAGTCTGGCACATTTCCGTTTTAATGTGCAGTAATCAATTTTTTATTAAAGGCCGGAAATCCTTATTAATTTTACTTCCGTTCTTTGCCACTTAAAAAAACGGCAATTTTCAAAAAATTAAACCTAAAAAAGCTGTGCTTTCGATGAAAAAACGTCAATTCTTCAAAGAGGTTCTTTCAAAGCTTACATTATACGTGAATGAAGCAGATGAATGAAATTACGAAATTCCTTTTCAATTTTTTTTAATGAATGAGCGAAAGCAATTCTTTAAAACATAAAAAACCTCAATAAAAAAAGGAAAAAGGAAATTCTACCTATCCTTATCTTTTATATACGAATTTTAATGAAAAAAAAAACGTAGGCGAGCCATGCCCTTTTCTCGTTTTTTATTATTATTTTTTTATTATATATATAATGAAAATAACATATGCATAAAACCGAAACGATTTTCGGAACTGATCGGTTTTCATATCCTGTCCTTAGAGACAGAGCCAACACTATATGCTAGTGAATGAAAAGCAATCTTGATTTCGATTCTTTCCAATTGCATCACATGTTTTCAACCGGCAACAGTACATACAGTTCGCCGTGCACCGAACCACGTCATTTCCGGTCAAAAGTTTCGGTTTGTAACTGTTTCGGTTTTTTTTAAACTTTGAAAACGTTGTGACCAATCGCGTACACGACCCAAGTACAGGGTACACGTTCGAGGACAGGGTGCACAAAATTGGGAACAATGTTCATTCTATTGAAAAGATTTATAGAAAAACGATCAATGAACAAATGACCTTTTCTCTTTTTTAGGAATTTTCGGCAGTTTTGAGCACATTTCTGATTTCCAAGCACAGATTTGTTCGTTTTTCGTCTAAATAACTGTAATTTTTTATGAATAAAAAAGCGGAAATAGTTTTTCTAGTCTTGTTTCATTTAACGATTTATCCCGTATTTAACGACAAGTCAGCCATAATTGCTTGAATAACATTATAAAATTCGTGTAGGAGTGTTGTTCACGGCGTACGTATACACGCACACACATACATTAACGCATACACACAGCAATACAAATTTTGAATAAATTCAAAAAAAAAAACGGTTTTTCAATTACTTGTTATATCAAATACTAGGAATCATTAAGAAATGTATTGTTAACGGCAGTGTGATTCGGAGATTCCATACACGAATTTATTGAAGAAAATCGTTGATTTCAAAATTTCACTTTTTTAAAAAAAAATAACAAGGAAAAACTAAACTAACACTTTCAAAGCTCGTACTAAACTAAATAGGTGGCAAGACGTGAATGGATTACTCTCCAGAACCGGTTTGTCGTGCGCATTGGAAACCACAGTTTCCTCACAGTCGGTCTTTTTCTAAGTACGTTCTCCGTCTCACTCTAATGAAATTATTAATGAAAAATCGACAATTAAAATTCATTAATTAATTTATTATCGCGCCACTATCTTGTTTATATTCACTGAGTTTTAAAACAAATTTAATTTTTTCAGCCTTTAAAATCGAAAATTCAACGAGAAAAACAGCACAATTCACTAATTTTAAAACTAAAACAAACAATGCTTTAAAAATCAAAGCTTACAATTAAAACAATTTGCTCGAAATTAGTCAATTATTAAATGATCACTTTTATGAATGAAATGCGTTTTTTCATTGAACGTTTCGTTTCATTCATTTTTTACAATTTGGTGCGATGACGTCACACTCGCTATTTATAGGTTAGGTTGCGTTTAATTATCGCCGCGAATGAATTTCACGAATTTCATCACATTTGGCCTCAAATCGAACTTGTATTGCTGATTTATGTGTTTGGTAAACATTAAATTTTACTAAACTGCTCTTTTAATGTAGATTTCAAGTGCGGAAATTGTGCTCGGATCCGAAATCGAATTTGAGCCGATTGTTGGAGGAAATTTTACAAAATTCCTCGTCGAAGAAAACGACTAACAAACATAATGATAAAATTTTATCAATATCTGTGAAAAAACGGAAAAAAAAGTCGGATGAACAACCGAAAATTGGTAAAATTTTATACGATATTTTATGTCTAATTCTACAGATTATTTAACGTTAATAAACTACACAAAGCTATAAAAATGATACTGATGTTGAAAAGTATGAAACAATATTTTATGACTTTGAGCACCAAGCTAAATTTAAAGGAAAATATAGGTTTTGCATTGCGACAAATTATCAACAAGACGAATATCATGGATGATTTGCAATTAAATTTTATAATTGGTTTGATTCGTGTGCCAAAATTTATTTAAAAGCATTTAATTTGTATAAAATTGTTACATTGAATATTTAACAAATCAAATAGACATGTAGTAATGCAAAAAAATTAAACTTTATGCACGATACAATATTTGCGATCAGGAATTCGGATCTTAGCTGAAAAAGTGTAGAAATTTTAAATTTAGTGTTCAAAATGATAAAATCTCATAAAATACCAGCCTTGGTATATAAATATAAATGATTATATACAATAATTTGAATTAAAAATGATAACAATAGTGGTGCGTATTCGGTTCTTTGGACTCGAAGGGAGTGAAGCTGAAAACTAACATTTTACAAACATATTTAGTCACTTAATTACTCAACGTTTAAATGCCAAATTTTAAATTCATTACAATTAATAACTATTTGATTTTACAACCTCTTTTTCTACGCATCATGGGGTATTATTAATCATTCTTTGCACAGAGAAAACTATTATTTAATGATCGAAGAAGAAATTTTTAAAATTAAACGACAAAAAACAATTTTTTTAATAAAATGAAATCAAAATCATGTTTCTAATATCTATTGATTTTTTTATAAAGCATATGCTTTTTTAATTTTAAAAGTATAGGCTTCATATTAGTGATGTCAAACCTTTTTTGCCTGTGGACCAGAATCAACATGACATAAGATCTCACTGTTACTTCGACTTTCGTCTCTTAATTATATATTATGAAAGTTTAGTTTTCATTAAAACTTAAATTTTCGTAAAACTAATTGAAATCTTTAGTATTAGGAGATCTATAAGTAATCAATTATTTTGCATTCATGGACAAAATGTTTTTTTGAAATGACATTTTAATTTTTTAATCGTTTATGTAATCACCGTCGCTTGCAATGACTTGTTGCCATCGTTACTGCAACAGCTCAACCCTCTTCTTGAAAAAGTTGAGTGGACATGACTCAAAACATAACTCAAGGTGCGTTTGGACATCGGATAGGAAATTAAATTTTTTATTTCGTAACGAATGCTCCAGTGACCTGTACATATGGTAGTCCAACAGTGCTAGGTCTGGAGAGTATAGATGATGCAGTAGAAGTTTTTACACTTAATGCTTAATTTTCTCTTGAATAATCTTGGTGCATGAGGCGGCCATTATCTTGTTGGAGTATCACATCTTTTCTGTTTACTAAAACTGATCTTTTTTCTATGAATGCGGACTGAAACCGTTGTAAATGTTGACAATACAGGTCAGCAGTAACTATCTTCTCAGGTTTCAATAAGTGTTATTCTTTAAATCACGCATGTAAAATGTATATTAAAAAGAAAATGAACGCGATAATTAAAAAAATGTTAAGTTTTTTGTTATTATGTACATTGTGCAAAAAACATTATTTTAATGTTATAGATTGTTGTGTAGTACAAGCTAAGTTGTACATACGTACAACTAAGCGAGGCTCGAATAGCCTAGTGGTCGCTGTTCGACCATACCGTTCTGTAGTTTTCGGGTTCGAGTCTCGCCGGCACCAACGCCCATTGCCACTTTACCCATCGGACACAATGGGACCAAAATGCTTGCTGTAATATACATGAAATAAAAAAAAAGAGGAAATAGTTTTTTCTTGATTTTAATGCTCCCTAACGAGAGAAATAAAATTAATTGGCTATTTAATAAAAAGGATTATGTATGTGATATAACGAACATATATTGGTCTATATGTTAACCAAACGCTTTTTAAAAACCTAAAAAAAAAATTTTTGTTAATATTTCGCGCTAAAAAACTCACCCTTATTACTTACTTCCAAGAGAATTGGGACAGGAATGGTATACTCTTTTCTTTTTCCAAAGATATGTCTAAACTAATGAGGGTACTTTGCAAAAAATCGGCGACTGACCTTTGGAGAAGTTTTTTTGCTAGATGTATTTGCAGCAAATTACTGAATTTTCCATTTAATATATTAATTTATAAATGATTTTTGAATCCATAAAAATAAAAATGTAAATAGTAAATATTATTGACGATTAAACTAAAATAAAACGTTAGCATTTAGGAATTTATAAAAATAAATAGCTGCCCAGCCCGGGTTCGCACGGGTTTTATATGGAATGAATAACATAAAATTTTTTTTGTTTACAGCGTAGCTATATATGTGTGAAAAAAAATAAATTCAAAATTAACCATGTTTCATTTTAATATTTTATACTTAAGATTTCCATTCACTTTTTTGATTACTTTTAAAATGTTTTTAAATATCGGACATAACACAAAAAGAACTATTCAGTTTGGCGCTATCATTTGAAAACTATGCAGCAGCATACATTTTTCAATCATTTAAATATAATTTCAAAATCCAACCATAAAAATGAAGTTAATTCCACTTAGATACAGAGCTCATGATTATCTCGTATTTAACACCGATTTCAAACCGCCATTTTCCAGATTTGAAATTCTTATCATACAAAGCGTATAGAAACGGTTTTCAAAAAATGTTTTTCATTAACCTCCATATTTTTTGCCAATAACTCGATTCTGTTAAATTACACCAGAAAATCCTTACAACCATCAAGTTTCTAACATAAAAATACATAAGAAAAAAAAAATGCACATAAACCCCTTACCAGTAATGACTATTGAAAAACCATTCGCACTATCTCAATCTAAAGCAGTACTCTGTTGCAATGCATTTTGTCCGATCAAAATCCGACTTAGAAGTCAAAGGATAGGTATTTAAGCCCCTGCGGAATGAGAAGTAGAATTCTTCGCTTAAAAATATGTTGTCCCGCTTGACCAATTATGTTGTGATAATATAATCACAACATCGCAAACCACAATATAAATTTTGTAACAAATATCAAATTTATATAACAGCAACGTTACGGTAATATTGTGGTAACATGTAAAGTTAACGCACTTGGTTCATGTTACAGTAACATTACAAAAA
>AGDA01052225.1:0-20626 GCA_000281935.1 Mengenilla moldrzyki | reverse complement strand
GTGTGTGTGTGTGTGTGTGTTGTGTGTGTGTGTGTGTGTGTGTGTGTGTGTGTGCATGTGTGTGTGTGTATGTGTGTGTTCAAAGGCAATAAAAAATCGAAAACTCTATTGATAAAGGAAGTGATTTGATAAAACTGCCACTACATACCTCAGGTATTCCAATCAAAAGTTCATGGAATCTTGTCGGTTGTTGTGGATTTGTTGTTTGTGTGTAAATCCGTAAACAGGACATGTACCTTTCTTGAATATTTTCCATTTCACTACTAATAACATTATTGTTATTAGAACGCTCTAAAAATGTCAAGACAAAAATTACAATTAAACTCGAACGAATAATAACAATAAGACTACAAACCTTGATTTAGCATAATAATGACTTTGAGGCACACATATTCTTCCACTGTCAACTTAATCTTTTTGAACATAAGAGTGACCTGAGTAATTTTTTCAACCATATGTCCTACATCATGTTTTAATTGATCTATTGTGATCGAACGTCCCATAACTGAAGTCAGACGAGATTGCAGCACTCGTAAATTTACTGCAACCTAATTTTTCAAAAATATTTGTCATATCCATTAGTTTGCTGAAAATACGAAATTATTGTATTCTATCTGTTTAATATTTGAAACCTGGCGATCAATTAATTCCTTAAATTTAGGTTTCCTTCAAATGTCGAAATGAGATTTAAGTAAATGAATGTATTAAAACTCGATATAGCTACAGTTTTATGTATAGCTAGATGAAATTAACAGTTGAAACATGGCTTTCGTTACTCCTTGCATTTCCAAGATTAGTGATCATTAGGTTTTAAATTGCTTCAGGGGGTTTTAACCACTGTTTTAAAAACTTTTTTGAAGCAGTTTTTATAGGCCTTTTTTAAAAATTATACTCCAGAAAGCGTTGAATTAAAAGGATCTTTTCGTAAACACGCCTGAACTTGCACAAAACACTGAAGTTGTGTAGCTTTGAGTAGCTATGACATGATAGTTCTGCTATTCAGAGTATATTTATAGACAAGTCTTATAAATTTAGCAAGCAAAGAGCACGTAATTACAGACCAAACAAAAATTTACGTGGTGTTTTTCGCTATATATAGAATATCAAGTTTCCACTTTCCTTACAAGATATCTTTTTCGCATTTGATAAAATACTTCAATTGCACATTTTCGCATTCCAGTTATCTTCATTAGAATGCATTTGGAAAGTTAAATTAATAAATAAGGGAGGCTTGTCCCACACTTTAAAAAAAAATTATTCCACCACTTTTTCCTTCACAAATCTTTATTTAGGGGTAGTGACATATTCCAATATGGCAATATTTACTCACAACAAGACTGCCACCACGCACTTATACGTAAGACTGAACCCCTCAAGAGATTCCTCGAGCCCAGTGATTCTCGAAGTGTGCGCCGCAGCTCCCCAGGGAGCCACGAAATATTCAATTAAACAATTCGGTGATTTTCCAGTCTCAATACAAATATTACCAAAACAGTTGAAATTAGATATTTTATATTATTCTAAGGGAAAATCAGTAATATAAGTTTTTAATATTTCCCTGTTAAATGGGTAATCGCTTTAAAAAAAAAGTTTTCCAAGTTTTCAAGAAAGTCAAAAAGTTAGGAAAAAACTTATGTATTAAGGGCACAGCGGAAAGAACACCGATTACATAGGGGGTCAAAAGCCGGAAATGTTTGTGAATCTCTGTTCGAAGTGCACTAGCAACTGCAAATTGAGTATTTTTGTTGCATCTAATTTGCATTGTTTCAACTTTTATTGGTTTGGAGTTAACTGCACTTTTATAGTTTCATGTTTACAATTCTACTGGATGATCTGTGAACGGAACTTAGTTTTGTATAAGTAATCAAAAAAGTGTGTTTACGCATAATATTCAGACGAAACCGTCAAAATGAATAAACCTTTTTAATTGCATCTGAAATTGTTGAAAAAAAATTTTACCTAAAAAAATTCTTTAGAAAGGGAATGGGGACCTTAGCTATAGAGTATTAAAATAAAACACTGTTGAATTGCTTAATTTTGAATGTACTTTATTTCATATAAATATGGCTCCTTTTTAATCAAAAATTTTCTCCTTTATGCAATTATTCTATATGAAACCCGTGCAAAGCCGGGAGTTCAGTTAGTATATATATATTTCTGTGATTAAACTTAAAAAAATTGAAAGTTGGTCACTATTAATCAAAGGTTAGATTTTTCCAAAGGAAAATCGCTCAATTTCATTTTCATTTCTTATTAGTTTCTTAACACCAATACAAATTTAGTATATATTTTAATTTAAGAAAAGAAATATGATTTTTATTACGAATTGAAATATATTATGCTCATTCACCACACATATAAAAATTTCTACTTGGATGTTGGACTAATAAAAAATATCGTAAACTTTAGTAAAAATAAATTTAAAATTTTTATATACTTATATTTTAAAAATAAGTATATTATTTACGTCTCTTCGATGAAATTGTTCTTCTTGTCCAAAATTTAAGTAGATTTTTACTTAAAGCAAGTAGAAATTTTTATCCGTGCAGATCAGTGAATCGCTCATTGTAGAAACAACCTCTAAATTTCTTCCTATATAAAGTTCACTACACGAAAACTCAAAAAATAGTACCTCTTTTTCGAAACTCAGTTCATCCGTGTCTTCCGGATATGCCTTCGAAATGCCGTAGATTGCCTGATATGCGGACGTAGTTAGCACCAAAAGTTCGTGCCATTTGTGCGTCAGCAGCGTCGTGTGCACTTGTACCGGCAACTCCAAATAAAACGGTAACCGCTTCGTCCATTGCACCAATTTGTAAACGATCGAATCGCCGATACGGCACAGTTTTTCGCTCAAGTCCGTTTTCTGATCGTTGATCTCGCTGATGTTCGGCAGCGTCGCAATATCCTCGAACTCGTCGCAATCGATCAACGTCTGAATCATGTTCAACGCCGTCTCCAGCGAGTAGTTTCGGTCTCGCGAACTGCTCACCGAACTGTCCAACCTCTGTCGCAAATGTACCACTTCGCTTGGATTCGTTAATGCAGTCTTCAGAATTGTACCATTCACTAAATGAGGTGATATCGATGACGTCGATGCACTTGCGCCCGATGTCAACGACAAGCCAGTCGCACTAGACGTTGATGTGTTCGAACTGGCACCGGTTCCACAATTCATTGAAGCCGGAGAGCTGGCATTTAAGCCGGCCGGTTCCGATTTCACAACCGTTAACGGTATTGGACCAGAAATCGTATGCGACTCTGATTTCAAACCGCTTAACGGAACCGGTTCAATTTTAATATGAGTAGTTATACTCGAATCGTGCTTTATTTTATCAGTCTGTCTTTGCTGCTGTTGCTGTTGATGCTGCTGCTGCTGCTGCTGCTGCCGGTTTGCAGTCTTTTTATGCTTCTTATACTTAACCTTATAAAGGTTATAAACAGCACCACTATTTCGACCGCCCGGCATGCGGTCTTCTCGAACGGCTAAAAACATATTTATTAAAACAACCTATCAAACCTTTTTACTGCGCTTTTTCTATTATTACAATCACCTGTATAGTACAACTAAATTAAAATACGTTCAACTCTTTGAGCTCCAAACAGGGCGATGGCGTTGATCTCTTTTTATGTCGAGAAGCCCAGACGTTTCGTGTGTTGCGTATAACTGACGCTGCATTAGCAAGCAAAGCAAGCGCTATCGCGCTGTTTGAGTATTTTCGTGCATATTTAGAGAAAGCGCTGTCGCACTGTTTGGGATTTCTCGACAGTGTTTTCGTAAAACAGTCTAAGACTCAAAGGGTTAATAAACATGTATTATGCAAATAAATGTCTAATGTTTATTTTCGTACACACTTTTCCATATAGTGAGAGAATATTAAGCACTTAATACGCAATAAATGCATATATGTTTTTTAGACCTAATAGACGTATAATACACGAATTTTATGCAGTCATATGTTTAAAAGTATAGATTTTTTAAGTCTAAAAAACCTTTTGTACCATACGGGTGAAATTTGTTGAATTCAAACATTAACTTTTCACTACGAAAGTTTGATTTTTATATTTTTTGCATTGTAAGTTATCTTAAAAAAGATATTCTCTTTTTCAGCGATTTTGAATTTTTTAAAGTCCCTTTTTTTCAAATAAGTACAAAATGATTCCAAATATCCCAAGTATGAAGCGCAAATAAAAAAGTAAAAGAATTTGCATATCAATGCAATACCACTGTAATATTTTTAATATAAAAAACACATAAAACCATACCTTGTAAAACCATTCCTTGTTCGATACACTTTTTGAAGCGACAATACTGACACCGATTTCGTTGTGCCTTGTTGATTTCGCAGTTACCATCAGCTACGCAAGTATACACTCTTCTATTCTGTACGGTTCGTTTAAAGAACCCTTTGCAGCCTTCACATGTTATAATACCGTAATGCAACCCTGTCGCTTTATCTTCGCAAATCATACAAATCATTGGCTGTTCATCTTCATCGGTCGCATCGTTACCATTATTGTTGTTGGTTCCATTATTACCTACTACATTATTATCGGTACTGGGCGAACTATTGGAGCTAGTGTAGCTCCCATTATTTGTCCCAGATCCATTATTATGATGATAATAGTTCGAACCTATGGATCCACTTGTGCTTAAATTAGGAAATGTATGATTCGTTTGAGTGGTTGCGATCAAGGTACAGTTTCGGTTTAGGAAGATGACCGATTCCTTTTTGAGATTGTTCAGTGTAAAAGAAGATGGAGACGACGATGAGGACGATGATGATGACGAAGAAGAAGATGATGATGAGGACATTGTTGATGTTGATGCAGATGTGGTGGTAGTGTTCTGAGCGCTCAAGTTAAGGGCTTGCATTTGTTGAGCTGAAGGCTTTAAGTCTTCAGCCCAAAGCCGCTCCATATTTAGAGGCACTGATGAGGCTTGGTAGTGGCTTCGTGAATGTGAGTTGTGACCACCTCGACTTGGAAGAGTATTTGCTTTGGGGCCGCCAACCGCCGATTTTTGGACCCTAAGACCACTACTGTTTTGGCCTAAATTGAGTAGCATTTGTGCCGCATTCTCTTCAGACTTAATGGTATTGGACCAGACGGTCGTAGGAGACTGTCCAGTTGCGGTAACAGACGATAAGTCATTTTGAGAAGCTGACACGATGTTACTGTTGGTGTTGGAGCCGGCAACTGGAATAGGACTAGGTACCGACCATATCATCGTCCGAACACCACCTGCTTCACCCATTATCACCGTTGGCGTTTGCCGAATCGCATTCGAACCAGCCACATTCAGTCGATAGTTTAATGGTAACATTGGCGGCTTCATGTCGCCACCGTTGGCTGTAGCCGGTAAACTATTGATCCCCGACGAGCCACAAACACTCAACAATGTGGATGGGTTCAAGTTACCGCCAATAACTTCAGGTTTTACACCGTTAATACGTGTGTTTTGACTCCAAAATTGGTTTTGTATTACAGTCGCTTGTTTACTGGTAATGACACCCGGCGTATTCCTGCCATGACCCGATGCCGTGTTTGTACTCATATTTTTAGGCTCCGTGTTTGCTCTAAAAATTAAGTATCGCTATCAATAACACATAAATGATATTAATATACTTTTTAGTACGAAAGCTGACTCAAAAAACGTTCATTTCAAGGTGCAAAAGTAATTCTCGTAAAAAATGAAAGAAACAATGGAGCTAATATATAAGCTAGATAGCCAGAATGCTAGCTCGTTGTCAAAGGAAATAGGGGTTTAAAAATAATCTTGGATGCTAATATCCACATCGAAGTGTAAAAATAATATATTATTACAAAAACAAAAAAAACTTAAAACATTAAACTGATAAATCGACAGCCAGAACTTTAGTCCCAAGTCAAGAAGGAGCTAAAAATTTACAAATTAATAGTCTGTGTACCCAAAAAAGTATGATTCTCGATTTTGGTATATTCATAGCTTAGACTATTTTAAGTTATATTCCAAAACGTCAGAATGATGTGCTAAGCCAATCACTTAATAATGGGAAATAAACTGAGGGGGTGAATTTTTAACTATTTTTGAATTGTTGTTTTTGCATTTTCTTTCCAACTATAAGTTGATTTTTAAAGGTTACACATGACAAAAAAATTTCGTTATTAAATTCTGTGGGAATAATTGTGAAACAAAATAAAGTATATTTTTTCATTTTTGAGACATTCTAGCACCTTCTTGGCTTGGAACCATAATTCAAAAAAAAAGGTCCTTAAGGCCACATTGATCAGAAACTGTTATTCTGATGATCAATGCGAACGATTTTAATCAAAAAATAATGCTAATATTAAATTTTAATTATTATTAAATTTACTACTTCAATAAACACCAATTCAACAAAAACTGATATTTCATTTTATTTCTTTAATTTAAATTTATATAGCTTTTTTACATTGGATTCTTGAGCAAGTTTTAGAACGGGAGACTTATAAGCAAATAAATTTACGAAGTACTGTTCTAACTAATGTCGATAATACAAACATAGCCATTTTAAAAAAATTAAAGCAAAATTATACTGTAAAGATATTGCGATTTCGCACGGTTTGCCTGATGTGCCCTGGACCACTGCAGATGTCGGTAAAGCTGTAGACGATGATAATGATTGTGGTATAGTTACAGCCCCTATCTTCGTTTCTGGAACTGATAATATCTTCGTTGGCGAACTATGCGGCCGGGGCGGTGGACTGGTTACAATGCGATTGACGCGTTCAATCGGGCTCCGCGGTCGGTTTTCTGGACTGCGGTAATGCGGCAGCACCTGAATAACACTAGTCGCATTTCGGTAGCTACCATTCAAATTACAGTTGTCACGCTCGATTTTAACTACAGTTCCACCATTAACCCCGTTTTCTGAAATTGCATTCAAACCAGCATCAGTTGCACCGCCAGACTCTGTGACTCGATGTGGAGTCGAGTCCGGACTTTGTGGACTTCGGACTGATTCGCACATTTTATTGAACGGCGATGCAGGACTTAGCAAATCTGGCGATAAATCATTAACGGAATCACCTATTAATAATTTTTTTTTAAGAAACAATGCTTTTTCTTAACTCTTATAAAATACCAATAGTATTAATCTAATCAATTCTACAAATGATGTTAGTAATACGTTTTGTAAAAGACCTTTGTATATTTAATACTAGTAAAATACAATTAAAAAATGTAACATTGCTAAAAGTAAATCATTTATTTACTAACAAGGAAAGGTCTCTAGGTGTAAGGCGCTGATTTTTTTCTAAGTAGCCTTATTCGATCAGAAATATCTTCGGATTGAAGATATTTTGTAAAAAATATAAAAAAAAGTTACAGAGCAAAAAAGAAAATTTTTATAAAAACGTTCTCACTTTTTTTGCTTATAACTTGTTCAATTTTTAATTTATGGCAAAAAGTTATATAAACATATTTGTAAATAAAACAATTTGCTACAAATTATGACTTTACAAATTTTTTGTAAAACGCATAGCTTCCGAGATATAGGGAAAAAATATTGTCACCGCTTTTTTCAAGTTGGTGGCCAGGGAACAAGGCCAACGACCCCACAAACTTGAAATTAAGCTTCTATTGGCCTCCCACACATGTTCTAAAAATAAAATGTGTCCTCTAAAAATATTTAACTCGGTCCTTAAATTGTAGCTTTTCAATGGACTATTTCTATTCTAAATTTTGCTGACTTTTATTTTGGCAAAAAGTTCGTTGATATCTCGAAATGACTGTGTTGCTTTCAATCCTTTCTCGTGATGGCAAAGCATAATATAACAAATATAACTATGGTCTTTGACAAGGTTTTTTTAAAACAATAGAGAAGGTTCTTTTTATTCAAAAATAATAAACAAAACGCTTTTCTCCACTAGTGAAACTGAACAGATATAAACGCTGGACAATTATGCATCAACTTAATAAGAATAAATTTTGGTTTAAATAACGAACAAAATTTTAGTTTTAAGAAGGAAAATATATTTATCAATTTTTAACAAACTATTGTCTTCAGTGTATGAATTATCTAAGAAATTAAAAACTTTTAGACAATACTAAAAATTAAGATGTATGACAACATTTCTTGGTGAAATTATTTGTTTAATCTCGGAAAATATTCAATTAAGAACTAATGTTGTAATATAAAATTAAATTAGAAAAGAACCAACCATCACTACTGCATCTTGAGTCTAATTTTCGCCGTTTCAATTTGAGATCTTGAAATAAACTCATCTTTTCGATTTCACACGGAGAACGCGTCAAAGTCATAATTCCTATAATAATAAAAAAAAACAAAACAGAAATCTATTAAAAAAGTTAACAAATAAATGAGCACACAACATAAATTTAAATATTGCGAAATTGTCCAAATCGGCATCGGAGTAAAATGAAATGTAACTGGTAACGAATTTAAATGAACACAATATGTATATGTGTGTAATATGTTAAAAGGCCAATGCACCAATTTCCGGGAAAATCACATACTTCACAAAAAAATTCGGTCAATAAAAAACACGAAAAAGTTATCACTTTCGTTACACTCTACATAAGTTACATAATCGTATACAATTATCGTAATTGCATGAAATAGAAAGTGATAACAAAATTTACAGTTATTTTTTAATAGAAAGTTAAATGTCTTTTCCTTATAAGTGCACGTTGTATGTTAAAAAAGCCATTTTCCGGGTTCATTTTTTACCGACTGTGACTCTAAGTAACCATAGAGATGCATAAAGAAATTTTCATATCGCAGCTGAGAATCAGGATATAATTTGAACAGTTTGCAGTTATCCTTGAGCAGCCTTTCATGGTTATAAAAAAGTAAATAAGATGCAATGTGTGTGCATCAAAGAACGCCTGCCTCGTAATAAAAAAGCGATTGCACATGTAAATGCAGCAACTAGTGACCCAAATTCGGACGGGTTCAAAGACCCCTATGAAAATCGAAACTTTTGTATAAATGATTTTTGTAGGTTTTAAATATCAAGCCCACGCCCAACTGTAAAAAGTTTCCTCAATTATGTACTACAATTACGATTCTGTTTAACAATATGATGTTTATGAAAAGTGCGAAGAGCAAAGAGCATCATTTTAAATGCACTTTTTGCGCAATTCGATTTTCATCCTCACAACATTGATATTTGATCCTTGTGTCTTTACATTACAAATGAATCAAGTATATTTACTATTTTATTCTAGCTAAAGTAGTTTTAGTTTCGAAATATTAGGTTGGTTTTTGGTGTTAAATATTAGTACTTAAATATATAAGTGCTTTATTTCAATTAAAGAATAATGTTAAAATTTTAAATGCTAACTGCAATTTTTATCACAAATTTAAAATAAAATTTTGAAACCATTAAACGTATATATAATAAGACAATATTTACAGACATAAACTAAATATGTTTAGTATTCAATGAAAGCGCATGTATAGTACAATTATTAGTTTTATTTGAATATTAGTATTGAAATAAGTACGTAAAATTGGGGGTCTAAAAACTGATGTGTTCATAATAACTTTTTGATGTTATTAAAATTTATAATATTCATGATAACGTATGTATTTTTATAATTTATTTACTTATTAAATTTATAAAATCTTTTAGATTAGGTATTGTTGTCATTTATTATCTATATGAATAGGTTTCATTGAGTCTATTTACAATGTGCATTTATACTAATTATTCAAATTTACAAAGGGGATTCGGAATTCAGGGATTTGTAAGCACTGAATAGTCATGAGATAATTTTAAAGTGCCCCTGTTCAACTATATAAAAATAATCTGAATGCTTGTTTTTGATTCGAACACCGGAAACTAAAATATTCGTAATGTAGAATTGACATTAATTTCGATTAGTCTGTACTGTGTGTGCCAAAAACTAATCAATGAGAATAGACCTTTTTTGGCGAGCAACCTGGTTATATTTAATTGCGACATTTTGTATTTTAGCGAACTTGAATCTAATTTTTCGTAACCACATTTTCTATCTGTGTTACGAACGCAAAGAACAATGTTTTTAACGTTCCTTTAATTACTTAAGCCGTGTCAAATTAGTCTGTCCCGAACAGGACAATTTTACGTCATAGCTACTTAGAATTATTCAACTCCTATGTCTTTGTACAAGACCGAGTACGTTTGCAAAAATACTTTTCAACTCTGTCCCGAACAAGACAGACTTTTTGGACACGACTTTAATGTGAGGGAATCATTACGCTCGTACGTTATTTTTTGTTCTGTGATAAGCATTTTGAATTATAGTGTGCAAAATTATTTCACACTGCTTTAAATATAGTAAGCTTAAAATCACAAATTTAAGCATTTCTTTAATAAAGCAAGCAGAACACAGACTTTCTTGTTATGTGTTTTTAAAATTCAAAGATTAAAAAAAAATTGAAAATTAAACTTGGTCACAACCATATTTTGGCGAATATTAGTTACAATCTGAGTTGTAACTCAGATTAAACAAAAACGTAATAAGGTTTCCCCCCCAAAAAAATCTAATAAACGTTATTTTTGAAAAAGTCAAGATTTTTAACTCAACATTTTTTATATCGATAACGTCTAATTTTCTATCGCTTATGAAACAGTTACGTCTAACAGTTTTGATTTTTCAGAAAGTAAACTTCCAGAAATCTGAAAATTTTAATTTTTTTTAAAACGTTGGCTAAACTTTAGGTAATTTTTTATCGCGTACTGTAAGAACGAAAGTTTAAATTACACAACATATTAAAGTGGCATGCAGACCACGGCTGAAGGATTACAGTTAAAGATTAAATTGAATTTAATTTTAGTAATACATACATACTTTGTTCATCTAAGTTAGTAAAAATACT
Organism: Mengenilla moldrzyki; assembly: GCA_000281935.1. Classification (NCBI taxonomy): domain Eukaryota; kingdom Metazoa; phylum Arthropoda; class Insecta; order Strepsiptera; family Mengenillidae; genus Mengenilla; species Mengenilla moldrzyki. Next base: position 9,776 of record AGDA01052225.1, on the reverse strand, counting down.
CAGTAATCTTATGTGTTTTTATAATACAGGTAAATTTATTATATTAGATTTTGAAATATGTTTATCTCAAATTATTTTGTTAAATAACGAATCAATTTTTAAACATTATGGTTTTCAAAGTCATATTTTTAAAACATAAACTTCTAAGCATTTAACGTCTGAGTATTATTTTCATATTTAAAATTGCACTTTATCAATAAGTTTAATTACGTTCACCAAACGTTTTAAATTTTAGCAAAGTGTCTTATTGTGTCGGCCGCAATTCAGCGCCGGACTATATAAAATTTTAAAAACAGAGTTTACTTCATTTACTAAAGTGTTTAACTATAATTATAATTTTTTTTGTATTTTCTAATGTATGAAACAAACAAATAAATAACTTGATTTTATTTTTAAAAAATTAAATTATAAATAAACGTTTTCTTTTATAAAAAGCATTATAAAAGATTTTTAAAGTTTGTGTTGCATTATAATCAAAAAAGTTTTTAAAATATTGTTCTAAAAAATAGGTTGTTTTAAATCTAAAATTATGAGAATTGATAACTTTAGCTATATAAATGATTTTCAATAGTAATAGATGTGAATCAGTGCTACCAATCTATTAATGTGAAGTCCTTTATAAAATTATGATTATACTAAAAGCGATCGTTGCGCTTGATTTGGCCGCAACCCACTACATTACTAGAACTATCGACTAAAAGACATCCTGTGCGGATTTAGAAATTCAAATTTTCATTTGAAAATACAGAGAAAGTTTAAATTTAGTGTTTAAATTGACAATAAATTGAGCGTTTCGACACGAAGCATTAGGCTTCTATATATATTATTATCTGAATAACAACTATTCAAAGAAAAAAAAAAATACAGAATAAAGTGTAACAAACTACAAAATACTGTTGAAACAAATATAAAAAAACGACTATAAAATTTATTCTTATATCTGTTTGAGCATTTAAATTTATTTTACTTTAGTAGTAAATTTTATTTTTTGAGCAATTTGTCTAAAACTCGCTCAATTAACACTTATTATGCAAATAAAATTATTTATGCACAACATATATTAATTGATCTAATAAAGATTCAATAAACTATCAAAAGGCAATTGTCTTTAATCGATTGGCTTAAAATTATGTCTATTATATGTAATTTTTTATTTATGCTGTAATAAGAAATACTATTTACTACAATTATTTAGGTAAAAGAAATTCCGAAACTAAGTGTTAAAAATTGTAATTGTTAATTGAATGAAATTAAAAACAACATACTTTGAAACGCTAAATTGTTTTTTCCCGTATTCTAATCACAATACTATATTCATTTAAATTAAGTTTACGTGTAATGGCAAAATATGATTAATGAATCACGTTATAAAATAAAATTTAATTAAAGTTAGGGATAAAATAACTTTTAGAAAGTAGCAAAGTCTGTGGGATTCTATCGTGAAACTTACATAACGAAATATTATTATGTTTTTAAATTAAATTTCTGAAAATTCGATCAAGAAAAACTTTCACCGAAAAATTTCGCTTTCTTTACAAGTAACTTGAAAATCTGCTATTGATATTGAATTTTAAAAAATATATATGCAAATTTAACCCAGACCTCGAACACGTGTGTGTTCAATTATTGCGAAAATTACGCGCAATCCATTTTTTTACACAATTTTATTTTAAAAATAAAAAACTACAATATACTATCTACTTTAAAAAAACTTTCACAGGAAAGCATAATTTTTTCGATAAGGCAAAAAATTGGTTTTAAACTTGAAATGAAAGTTGTCAGTTGGTTTAAAAAAATTTCACAATTTTTTTTCTTATGTTTTTTGCGAAGAAAAAGATTTTTTCATTATTAAATTGTTTAACACACACCTATATAATAACCTTAACATTTTAACAATTTCATGAAAGTTTAAACTGAATAAAATCAAAATTTTACAAACTTTTGACTTTTTTTAACCCTATTTTTTCGGTTACATTTGTTACTTTTTTAACACAATTACATTGGTTAGAATATTAATATAGAAAATTCTTAAACTACATCTTCACTTTTCTGTAGTGATAGTGAGACATTTTTAAACACGTAAACATTCGACTTATAATACTATTTTGAAATAAATAAAACCTCATAAGAACAAGAAAGAAACAAATTAAAAAGTTCACAGAGTATTTTAGTAAATTTATAAATTCTAAAAATGTTTACATTTTGCCCGTCAAACATTTTAAACTTAAAACGTTTCTAAAATTCATCTTAAGATAGCTAAAGGATATTTTTTTTTTGTTATAATGAAATAGAAAATTGAGATTATTTAGATACTTTTTCAAAACAGAAAAATCAGTTTCAGTTCAGAACAGTGTTTCCCATCGTGATGCTTACACCCTATAAGAGAGCAACTTGATAGTTAAAGGTGGATAAATCAAAAATGGACTCGATCAATTGTAGCCTCTTCGTTCCGAACAATTTAAATTGAACGCTAGGTATGGATGCCAAATTGAAATAAAAAAGTAAATTTTTAAAAAAACGCTGTAAATAATTGTTAGATATAATTTCATTTGTGACGTTACTTAAATATCAACTGGGCGATTAGAGTCGTCAAATCCTAAACTTTGTTAGGATTTTCTGAGGAGTGTGCCAGTATGGGAGGCATAAAAATTTTAAAAATGTTAAAGGTGGAGCATGATACAAAAAAGCTTGGGAAATACTAATTTAGACAGAAGATAGTTTATTTTGAGACTTAATGTTTGTCCCTTTTTTTTTTAATTAAACAAAAAGCCATAAAAGAGTTAAATTACATTAAAATGAAAACTAAAAATAATCATTTTAGACAAATGTAAGTTAAAGTCATTATTAAGATGAAGTTTGGATACGTTTTAGGAAAAAATGTTTGGCAGGTACAATTAAAGACGATTTTTATTAATTTTTTAAGTATTGGAAATCATATTGCCATCGATAATATTAAATTTACTCTAGTTTATTTTAAGAAGAATAATATGACTTTAATAATATTCTTTATATAAAATATGTTAATATTCCTGTTATTAAAATTAAAATTAACAAAAAAGTTATTTAAATTGCATTAATTGATAAGTTTAAGATACATCAAAGATACTAAAAATAGAAGAAGTGATAAGTTGAATTTTGTACCTTCGTAATAGTGCTTTACAATTAATATTACAATTTATATTTCATCTAAATTCAATGGGTCATTCTATTCAACATTACTTATTTACAAATTGACTTTAATCAAATGATAAAAATAATTATTTTTTAATCATTTTTTTATTATTAACGTTGAAAAAAAAAATGAAAATACGAAAAAATAAAAAATTATAAATCATATTTAAAAAGAAGTTAAAAAATGAAGAAAGGTCATTAATGTTGAAAAAAAATATTTTAATAAATTACATTGATTTTATTTAAAGATACTTGAATTATATCACTGTATAATCAAAAGTTATAAACTATTAAGCGCAATTTTATTTTAATTGAAAATTTCTTTACAACAATTTTTAAAATTTCAATTTTATTAAAAATAATAATAGTGCAAAAATCATTGTTTCATGTGTATTACTTAAATAATTTAAAAGCTGTCTAAGTAATTACAAGTACGGATTACCCGAATTACACTTATCTTTTCCTTCAAAACTGAATTTTATTTACTTTATTTTATAAATTTTATAAGCGATCAATGTTGTCGTTTAAAATAATTTTCCTACAAATATTTTTATTTTATTTTGAAAAAAATCAAAGAAAATTGAAAAAATAACTCGTAGAAAAATTGTCTGCTATATTTATTTCTTCTTATAATTGTCGCCGAAGAAATATTATAAAAAATAAAAATTTGTTTGGCAACATTGCGCAATAATTTATCAATAGATACCGCCACGTTTGTTTAATATTTTATTAACATAAAAGCGAAAATAATTTAGAAATTTTTTTCCTTTGCCGATCTGGGTAATTTATGTTCCAAACTTTTTTAAATATAATGGGCTTATTTCAAAAGTGAGCAGATCACTGATCGCTCAATTTGTAAATTTTAAATGAACTTATGAGGAATATTTTTGTCTATATACTGAAAGTGAAGAATATTTTGCTAATGAAAGGAATACATGTAAATTTTATACTAGTGTTAAGGGGTTGGAAAAAATAAGAAAAAAAGTGAGCGATCAGTGATATGTTCAGTTTTGAAACAAGCCCAATATATCTATTGGATTATTTACAGAAGCAAAAGGTTTAAAAACTTATAAATGCCTTGATTAAAAAAAACTTGAAAAAAAATTCTGGAAAACCTAAATGCTTTGTACTCGGGTTAGCGTTAATTTTAGGGAAAAGAATCACGTTTACCAACAATGTAACAAAAAAATCTAAAAAAAAAACAAATAATGGTAAAATTTTCTAAGTTTTTATAAAGAGAAGTTTAAATTCTGTATCTAAAAAGCCATCGACTATACTGAATTCATCGAAATCGTTTAATACGTTATATTTTGAAACTTTTTTTATTTAAGTAGCTGGTGATATTCTAACTAAATCGTTTTATTGTAAAAGGTACGTTTACTAACACAAAAAATATTTAGTAGCTTTCTGTGACATAAAGCATCCTATTTTTTAAGTAATTTTTTTATTGAGGGTGGGTTTGCCAAAGCGCCAATTTTTACAGAGATTAAAGTTAAAGAAACCTACATATTAGCATACATGAACACACTGAGAGAAAACTAACAGCCAGAATTTTTGCTATTGTAGTAAAGCTGTTTTTTACATTTCAGTGCACAAATTAGAGTTAGTTAAGAAGAAAGAAGTTTATGACTAAGGCATATTTCTAAAAACGTCTAATAAGCCATACATTATTTTGCATTGTTTCTTAGAATGTAAATTTAAGAGTAAAGAAACCTTATTAGTTTTTTAGCGAAAAATTTCGACTATCATGCTTTTTTACATTTTTAAACCAAAAGAACCTAAAAATTTTCAAAATTCGAAACCATATGCACGAGTAAGATATCATTAAAATATAATACTTTTGTTATCAATTCGTCCCTTGGGGTTTTGAGGACCCTTTTCTATACTCGCACCTCGTTTAATAAAAAATAAATCACTTATAAAACAATATAAATTTCCATTATAACTCATATGAAATCATAAATTGGAAACTAAATTAAAAGTTTCATTTTTAAATTCCTTTCGTTTCAACTATTGATACTGTCAATAGTTGGTACTGAAAGTAAATAGCAAAGATCAACAATAAAAATTATTTTTAAAAAAAAAGAGTTGTGGTGCTATTAGCATTTTTCTAAAACATATTTATTCCCAAAGGACTATGAAAACCATACTGTCATTTAACCTTAAAAGACATCTGTCATTTGCACTTTAAATAATGTTAATTTTAATGCACGAATCTGTTAATATTCTCAAAATGTACTGTTCTTAAAAAAATTAATGTTTTGGTTTTTTATAGTCAAAAAAACATTATATTTGATAATTTAAATAAGAATTATAATCATTAATAAAGACATGAAACCCTTTATCGTAACAATTTTCTTAATATATTAGTTAATCGTATTTTACTAAAACTAATCATTATCGTTTTATATTTTTATTTTTTAATTAACAAAAATTTCAAAAAAATTTTATAAGATTTTCAAAGACCAAATTGGTTCCACTTAAAATGGCTTATATTGTTCTTAAATACTTCCATGCAGAGGTTTTCAAAATTACATTTAAAGTACCCTAAAGCTAAATATCACGTAAAAATTTTAAACAAACGGTCAAATTCAAAAAGATTACACCCCGTGGGTTAATTTTTAAATGCTTACATTACTTTCATCTATAGGATTTTAATACTGGCAGAAAGAAAGTAAAATGTGTAAAATATTAATTTCTTGAAAAAATCCGCGTGCAATTGAATCCTTGATAATTCAGAATTCAAGGTAACTACTTTTCAATAAACTTTTAAATTTTTTTGAGGTTCAGAAAACGCATGACTTTTCAAGGCTTGTTAATACTCACTTGCAAAATAACACCTTACCTATTTTATTTGTTACTTTTTTCTTTTAAGAGCAGAAACCAATTCTCTAATTTGTGAATATGCATAAAAATTATAAACAAATTCCTAGTTTTAACGTATAAGCGCTTTTGTAAACTTCCTGATTTTAATTTGAACAAATCATTTGATTGTATCGTAAGACTTATTGCATATTACGATTAGAGAAATTCTAGATGGCGTCTAAAATAGTGTCAGTAAATTTAATCGAAAAACTCATCCGACATTAGTTTGAAAAGCCCACATTTTGGTAACTGATAAACGAGCTTGCGGACTGTCATGAACTAGCATAAATTAAAATTGAACTTTTCGATGCGCTGTAAACTGCATAATACAGCTTTCCTTGACAAAATAAACTCTAAAAAGTTCCTTTAGTAATTTGCTCGATATATAAAAAAAAAAAATTGGGACGTACACAATTAAAAGCAGAAATAAATCCAATAAATAGTCATTGAACTTTCTGCGTACAAAGTCATTTTTTACATAAAATCGAAACGGAATTTTTCAAGTATTAACAAATTTACAATTACAAAATTGAAAATTATTATTCTCTTATTGAAAAAGCGCTACTTCTAAACATAATAATAATAATCGAGGCCTTTACTGCTGTAATTTATCCTTGATTATTTATTTTTCGGCCTCATTTTGTGTGCATTTTGAAGATTTTTAAAAGAAAATATACAAAAGGGAAATTTCCCAAAGATTAATTAGTAGTAATTAATTTAAAAAAATATATATACTTTGTTTATACCTAGTGTTGCAATTTCAGTGGTTCCTTCCGTCATATTGTTTTTGTCGTAAAGCGAATGCATTCATAGAGATTATGGTAAACGAATTTCTAAAATTAGTGGTCCATTTATAAAATTAGATTATGCAACAATGGACTAAAATTTTTACTAAAGTCGCGTTTTTTTTTTTCAAAAAAAATGTTTGTTGCCTCCTTTAGAAAAATTTCAAACTTAAAAAAACCAGTTCACTTATATTTACAAAAAAAAAATAATCATAAATTATGAAAACGTAAATGAGTTTTTCATTGAAAACGTTTATTGCACTTTTCGCGCTTATGTAATCAGAATCGAGGATAGAGTTTTGATAACATATAAATTTTTCAATATTTATTTCAAACTATATTACTTTTTTTTTACTTTTTCGAGAAAATCGAAATTCGCGAAAAATTCGAAATGTTTTTGTAAAACCGAAATTTCCGTTCGACGGACGGGCGGAAAATGTGAAAATTTCGCTAAATGTTTTGAAAATTGTTCAGAGCAGCACACACACAAACGAATTTTCTGGCTTTACTGATCGCAAAGTAGGCCAACGACTGTGTGTATTATGATATCTCTAGGCCATAACTTTAACTTTGGCGAGAGTGTGATTGTCCGACAATAGGTCACTAGTGCAAGTGGGGATTGTTTCGAAAAAATACACTTTATAAACATGAAAAACATATATTTCGCTATAATTTAGCTAAAAAGTATTTGCAACTCGTCGCACTGCTAATGAAAAGTGAAAAGTGTCCACGGTTTTCCGCTATTTTTTTTTAAATCGGCGGATACCCACCAGGAATTTCGGCCCTCGTTTTTCAGCCAACGAACATTGACGAATTGCGAATGTTCCCAACCCCCATTTAGGAAAAATTGTGCCATTATTCTGGAGCAACAATCGATCCCATGCGCTGCTTTTACCCGATGGCATTCAAGGGTTATTGACCTTTTTCGTTTGTCCTGAATTTTCCCCAATATCTCTCTCAAGAAAAAAAAATGGAAACCCGTGTGCTCTAGAAAAATGGAAAATTCTATATACGTTTGATGAAAATTAATTAAACTTTTTTCCTATTAGAAAAATTAAAAAATTATATGAGTTCCTCTATTACGAAAAGTCTCGTTTAACATATCTTACAAAATCTTGGACGCGTTTTTAGTTTTCTTGTTGCATAAATTAAAAATATTTTTATTCATCTTTGAAAAGAACACAACAAACTTTGACACATTTCTAAAAGTTATACTTTCTTTTTATAATTTTTCCTCGACGATGTTTAAAATAGCATTCTTTTAATTGAAATTTTTCATCAATTAATAATCTCGAAACAACATCTTTTTAATATTTTATAGAAGATGCATTAAAAAATGCAGTAATTTTTCCACTAATAAATCTATTAGAGAACCAATTGAAGCGATTTCAATGCAGCAACTGTCATTGAAATCAGTCTGAGTGTCAGCCAAAGATAAGACCTAAGACACTTCATTAGAGATATAAAGCTCTTTAGATACTCAATGAACTTTGAGAAATTTCAATAGTTCAATGTTATTAGTTTAAGACTCACAAAATCGATTTTTCGATACTGTGGTTGACTTACAGAAAAAAATTTATATTTGTAAATTTATAACATGTCTGTTATCTAAATAACGATAAAAAATATCTAAATTTTCAAATTCAGACTAAAAGAACCAAATACATTTATAATTTACAACTGAAATTTTATTCTGAGAGCAGATATTATAAAATACAGAGTAATTCTAAAGGTCTCGAAAAATCATGAATAATTTACTTATATTTTAACAGATGTTGTGCATTTAATTTTATTTTTTTATATAAATGATATATTTTAAAACACGTTTTGTAGCACTTTAAAGGTTATGTAGCTTCGGTAGGCGAAAATAACTGTTTTTCCTTTTATTAAGTCTATTTATTTATATCTGGTGTTTCATGAGTTTTATCAGTTCAAATCTAAACTGGTTGCAAGTAATTTTTCATATGAAAGATCAATTCATAACCTTTCATACAATAAAATCAATTAAAAAACAGTTTGTATAAAATATTAAATATCAATACATTCAAAGAAAATAGTAAATTAAACAGATAAGAATTACACTATTTAACAAAGTTCAGATATACAAAAATTTTTAATTTTTGAAAGAAATTTTGTAGTATTTTCATTTTGAATAATTCTACTTTAACAATATACTGAGCTGACTTATTAACTTGATCTCGTAAAGTACTCGGAAAAAAATTTCTACTTGGTTTTAAGACTAGTATAAAATATCATAAGATTTAGTAAAAGTATACTTAAATTTATCATCTATGTACTTACATATATCAAAAAATAAGTATATTTTTAGTTCAATAATACAGTTCTACGTGTCCAAAATCCAAGTAGATTTTTACTTAACACAAGTGGAAATTTTTATCTGTGTACAAAATGTCAAATTTACACTTTTTTAAAACTAAAAATGAACTAAAATTGACTAAATTTACATTGACGAGATAGATAATTTAAACAAGTTTAGTTTAATTTTAACATGTAAAAAAAGAAAAGTGTGAAAACTTTTCTACACATTTTTCCATTTTTAGCTTCAAAATAATTTGAACAATACCAAAATATTTTAAAGTTAAAAATGAAAAAATATGTAAATTTTAACGCCTTTTTATCTTTATTTTGGTTTTAAAAAAGTGTAAATTTATCATTACTATTATACTAATAATTCTTTTATATGACTCTTGAATAAACAAGATCTCTTAACTTAAATATTTCCGAATTAAAGATACACGAAATTAAATAAGAAATTGATATTTCTTATTATAAAATATTTTTTCGGCAGACCTTTTTCATTGAAAGAAATTTTTTAGTCATTAACTAGTGAAAAAAATATTATTGGTACAAATAAACATACAGATGATGTACTTTAACTTACCTTTATAAAAAATGTGCAGAATCAAAGAAGCTTTATAACTGTAGGGCTAAAAG
>AGDA01052202.1:0-16347 GCA_000281935.1 Mengenilla moldrzyki | reverse complement strand
TTATGAATAGTCTATAATTTTGCACAGTATTAAGGTATAATAGTTTTAAAATAAAATTTTTCATTCCATAAAATTAGTAGAAACTATTTACTTACATTCAGGAAGTGTCTGTTTTTTAGAATGAAGTAAAAAAATATTATTTTCAGTGAAATAAGTACTTTAATTTGATACATTTTATTCGTTGAATTGAATTTTTTTCTTCAGTTAATGAAATAACTTTAAAAAGTTAATGTTATTTTTTTAAAATAAAGTTTTTAATGAATTAAATTTTACAACTTTTAAAATCTCCTATATTAAAACTTAACAGCTTTCAAAGATTGATCTAAATGTAAGTAAAAATTATATTCCGGATACTAAAAATCACATAGAAAATGAGCCAATTAGTGATTTAGGTGAGTTTAATACTAGTTCATAATTTGTATCAAAAGTATCAGATTTTAATAGTTTCAATTTGTAAAGTTTAAAGGTTATTTTTTATTTTATACCTAAAAATTTGAATTATTTATAAATTTACATATGTATGTGTTAAAAGAGAAAGGTTTAAAATAAGTCTAGAAACAAATATCAAAAAACAGTGTATAATGTTTATGTTTTGTATAAAACTTTACATTGGAATTAACAAAATTAAAAATAGAAGGAAATAATTAAAACTTTAGTTATCTTTACTGAACTCATTTACTTTATATTGTAAGTAAATTTATAAATTTATAAATCAAATTATTATTAAAATAACCATATGTATTTAGTATTTATTGAGTCACGTTTTCTTAAAATCAACAATAATTTTCTTAATAAGTCTGTTGAGAGTCGAATCAAGCTGCGAGTCAACTGAAGAAATACTGGAGACAGAATTCCACAGGTTTAGAATAAAGCAAATATCAATATATTGTTATAAAATTAAAATATATAAAAACTTATCAAACAACAATTATTTCACGTATGGGCACGATTTGAATTTGAGCAAGCTTCAGCTAAACTGTGCGATCACTACGGTAACCTTCCAGGTATGTTTAAATTAGGTTTCAACACGAATTTGTCAAACTTCTTTCTTCTAGTATCGAGTTGGCTGTTTTTGCTCACGGATTTTTGGTTCTGCTTCTTTGACCGCACTGAAACAACTTTTACTTCGAATTTTAAGTGCTTGCTTTATATACGATTGTTCCATGGACGATTTTTCAGGAATTTTGCTGACCATTTTTGCACTTTTGATTTCCGTTCTTGTTTGAATAATTCAGGTTCCCGATCAGCTATTAACGACTTTTAACGCGTCGTAAATGCATTCCGATGATCGGAATAAAGTAAAAGTAAATTCCGATCACAATTATTGACTTTCTTATTATGTTGAAAGACTTCCTCTTAAGTCTTATTTGCAAGATTGTTGCGGTGTATTTTTCTCCTACACTACCACTGTAGCTTGCGGGTTACATTATTTGCATGATTTTATGATTTTAAATAGACTATAATAACATCAGTCTGGTTCATAACAAGTCAGTTTTCTATTAAATTTATTACTCAAATGAATTTTGAAATAAGTATAATTATTCATTAAATATTGGCTCTCCCTTTCTCAAAATTAAATATAACTCTTTCAGCAAAGTAAGCTAATATTTTCTACTAATCTATAACGCAAACTCCATTCGAAGGGAATATAATTATTCAACAAGTATTGAGTCCCTTTTATTTAAAATCAAGTATAAAACTTTTTATACAACAAGTTAAAATTATCTATTAATTTTATAAGTCAGATCTTACTTATCGAAAAATCAACGTTATTCTTAACTAATATTTAGTAAAATTTACTTTGAAATTAGAAGAAATTTTTACGAGTGTAGACGCTATCCAATTGATTGTCTTTGTATTTTAATAAAAATTACAATAAAAGTTTAACTTATTTAAATTTTTGCTTAATTTGTTTTAAAATTATTTCAGAAATATACAGTGATAGTCTGAAAGTAAACTTTATTTTTTAGGAATAAAATGCTTTTAAGATGGCAAATGTAAAAAGTTGTAAGTAATTTTAAATGATATATTCAATTGTAAGATAATAAATTTTGATTAATAAGAGGATTACGCAAAAAGATCCGATAGAAAATGTTTTAGTTTTTCATTGAACAAAAGTATGTAGACGTTTTATATCGATACTATTTAGGAAAAAATAGTGACAATTGCTTTTTTATCCAATATTTATTTTCTTATCTGTCTTTTCCTTTATCCGTTTTGTTAAATTGGACTTTTTGAACGTTCAAATATACACATGAATGGTTATAGAGAATTGAAAAAAGAAATATTATAAATACCTTATACAACTTTCTTCAAGAATAAATTATACGTATATATAACTTTTGCAGTTAAAACCCAATAGTTTGGGATAGACGAAAAGAAAGGAACAACAACAACAGTAAGCCCTCAGAATTTATTGAATGCTCTGTTTGTGGTTCATTGTTCAAAATCGGTGATTTATCGCACCTAAATAATTTCTGTCCCAAACGATAAAGTAGAAAAGGCGATCAAAATGGTGAAAAAATTCGATAAATATAAACAAGTCTTTCGTGTCATCGACAACATTGAGCCCCCATAGACTAACTCTGTTAGGATTCTCTTGTGTTATGCCATCAGTTAATTAAAGTGACATTCACGTTCCCAGAAGTATCCCGATAGACCAGGATGCTTAAGTGATCATTGCAATGAATCTATATCGATTTCTACTCATTTGCCACATATGGCTGTTGACGTTTCCAGGAAAATTTCACTGGACCTTTTCACATTTTTCTTTAAAAAAAAACTCTGGTATTCTTGGTGGTCTTCGATGATATTTCCGATACATTTTCGTATTTGTAAATGTATATGTGTTGTCTATCGCTATGAAATCTGTAACTAATTCGTGTCAACAACATTTTGGTAATTTATGACTGTTTTCTTTTTAAAGATACAGATGATCTTTTGGTGCGGCAAGGGACCCCTTATTGTTCTCTATATTTAGATTGTAGATGTCTCTTTGCTTTTAATGTATAATTAGGTACGAGAAATTCAAAATTGTTTTTAAAATTGCGATTTCTCTTTTTAAGGAAAAAAACGTATTAAATTGTTTCTTGATTTCCTCAATTTTTATATTTAATTTCATACAACGATAGCGTTGATCTTAAGTTCAATTAAAATTCGGAAAAATATTATAATTCCTAAGATATATTTAAAACTCTCAACTTAATGGTGAGAGGAATTTTTATTTCAGTTTATTTAGTATATAATTAGCAATTAGGTAAAAGTATATACTTTTTATTAAATTTTATTTAAAAAATCCCGTAATTAGATTATTTATTTTAGCTTTTTTGCTTTATAGTAATAACTTTAAGAGTTAACAAATTTCTTACAAATAACCATTTCAATATATTTTATTACATTGTCGAATTTTATAACTCAAAAAGTAATTTTGCAATTTTTTGCTCATTTATAATAATTTTTCTTATTACCGCTTTTTTATAAAATTTAATTACAATAAAAAACTGTTATTATTAAACTTAATTGCGCTGAATAAATAAAATTAAAACTATTTACTTTAACATGATTTTCTTTTTATAAACAGAGTAGAAGAAACTTTAAAAACTGTTAAAGAAAAAAATTTAATTTGCTTTAAAACTTTTTTATTGAAAACAAATTGAACATTACTAGCTGTAAAATCAAGAATATTTGTCGTAAATTTTACTCCAAGAAATTTAAAAAATATTTAAATTTTTTGAGTCTTTCCTATATTTTTTTTTTAATAAAAATTAGTTCATAATTATTTGTTATATTAAAATTTTTTATAAAATACAGAATAAAATTAATAAATGGATAATATTATAACTTTAGTTAAGAATCTGTTAAATTTGTAACAAATATTTTATCTTACAAAAATCATCTTTTTTAATTTTGAATAGTTGGAAAATCATTTTTTATAATAATTATTTTGATAGAAAAAACAAACTATATAGTTTAGTTAAGAAACTTATAAAAAATTTTAACCTCATGTTTTTATTATTTTGAAAAAGGTCTATACATAAAAAATGGACAATTTTTAATAAAACTCCAATTAATAAAATAAATTTTTTTATTAATTTGAAAACAATAATTTTGTTTATTAATAAAATAAATAGAATTTCGTTACAATAAATTATTAAAAAAAAGTAATAATTCATATAATAGAACACTCCTTGCTTTAGTTTTTATACAATATTTATAATATTATATCAAGTCTTAAAAAAGCCTTATTGTATTAATAAAGTTATTATTATATCTTAATAAACATAAATTCAATAAATTATTCATTTTGTAAGTAAAATATGTAATAAAAATTCAATAAAATTTAACAATATCAAAAGAAAAATATTACACTGTTTTTTTTCAATATTTAATATTTTTTTACAAGTTTTTTGGAAAATTATTAATTGTACACCTCCGTAGAACATTTTTTTAAAAAAAGTATTTAAATTTATCTATATTCTGTCTTTTAGTTAAAACTCATATTAAGTGTCTAAAGTGTGTCTTAAGCGCGACTCTGAAGAGTTACGACTATTTCACGACTTCTTTTTAGCCAAAATTTATCTAAATCCTATCCTTTTGGTATCTGGAAGTTAAAAAGTTTTGAAAAATACATATTTTTCTTACATGACTAAATTGTATCTAAATTAAACTCGAAATTCATATATTTAGAATATAAGAAATATATATCTTTTAGATATCTTAAGATTAAATTTAGTCTCATTTTAGACATAAAATATTCTCCTGGCGGATAAAATTTTCTACTAGAATAAAAACTTTTGGTTTTATAAAAAAATATTTAAAAATTTAGTAAAAATATACTTGAAATTTCAAGTAGACGTTAACATAAAAATAAACAGAAATTTTTATGCGTTTAATTAGAATGTATTATTATATTATTCTATAATTCTCCATTCATTGTATTAACAACTGTAATTTTGAAAATTTATAAAATGTTACGTTATGTTAATAACCGATATTATATTTACAAATATATCTTTGTAAAAGAACAATTAATTGATTTAATTGTATTTATGTGCAACTATTCTTTTATTGATATTTGAGTTAAAATTTAAAAAGTGTTTCATTGACTTTTTCACAAACAACTATTTTATATTTGCATTTGTACGTAAATTTAAATTCAAATTACTTTGAGAACAATATGCATAAACTTTAGCTTACTACCGAAAGCTTTTTTATGCTAGGAAATGATCTTTTCATAAACAACTTCCCATACAGCACAAATTGGTTAATTTTCACCATTTTGAAATTAAAAATGAGCTAAAATTTGACTAAATTAGTATTAACGAGATAAGTAATATTAGCCTGTTTTAGTCAGTTCTTAACATTTACTTTAAAATAAAAATAAAAAAGCGCTAAAGGACATTACCAATTTTCCCTTAAAATCGCCCCTCCCCCCTCGAAAAGTGTCATCTTCTGGTGGATTCGACTAGACATGATTGTGAATATTATGCAATAAATTTTAGCTTCATAAAATAGTGGGAACATGGTTTAAAATAGGTCTGAAGATCTGAATTGCCATTATAAAAATGCCTTAAAATTTTGTTTTTGTTTCAAAATCGTGAAAAAAATATTTAACTTTTTATAGCTTAAATGGGCACTAAAATGAATGTGTTTTTTATTTTTAGCTTTAAAATAGTGAAAAAAAAACCAAAATATTTTAAAGCCAAAAATGAAAAAATAGACACATTTTAGCGCTTTTTTATCTTTATTTTGGAGTAAAATACTAAAAGTTGACTAAAACAGTCTCCTATTGCCTATCTCGTCAATACAAATTTAGTCAAATATTAGCTTATTTTAAGTTCTAAAATAGTGAAACTTAACAGATTTTTGCTATACGGGCTAAAAATTTTATGTTTCTTGGCATCTCATAATTAAATATATAATTTGATCATAATATGTTTTATTAATACATAATTATATATAAATAAACATTTTATAAATTAATTTGTGTGTATACAAAATTAACGGAGTACTTTTTTTAAAAAAATGAAATCAGAAAACTTTTGCTTTCGAATATGTTAGTTAAATTTTAAAAAAATATAAGTTTAATGCATCAATTTTTTTTACTAATAAAATTTGTAATATTTTCTATTTTAAAAAGCTTCAATAATTTATAATTTTTTTTTAATTAAGAATTTCTATTCGACAATATATTGATTATTTTAAAATCGCACTGAAAAAACTTAATTGTTTTGTTAAAATGTTATCTAACATAATGTTGAAATTTCTTAATTGCACTGCTGTAATTTAAGAAATCAAATTTTCGAAAAGAAACCGCAAAGAATTTTAATTAAAATAAAATTGGTTAGTTCTTAATTTATTTTTTTCTCTTTCGAATTTTTACGTTTTATTTTGATTTATTTTATTGTGTTTTCGAAAATTATGATTTTTACATAAAAAAGAAAATGTTTTTGTTTGTAAAAACGTTCAATAGACATTTTTCACTTAAAAAGCGTATCGAATTTAGGCCCGTTTCGTTAAACGAACGATTTTCCACGCACTAAAATATTCAATAGAAAAGTTTTACTTAAAATCCAAGGGGTGACTGTAGTAAAAAATCAAAGTGATGAAAGTGACGTGGAAGCGTCACGTATCACCACACTACTTTACGATACGATTTTCATTAAGCTCAGTTTCGGGACTTTTCCCAAAGTCGTGTGAGAGAATAGACCACACACAAACACTTATGCAGTGATACACCAGTATAATTTATAAGTATACGCCGATCTAACGAACAGACTCTGACACCTTGGCTGTTCATTAATAATCGAGGGTTCAAGACCAGCCCTGACGACTTCTCTCACCCGCAACCGAAACACCCGGTTGTGGCTATCCGGCAACTGCACAAAAACAATAAATACAACGGCAGTGGTGGAAAATGCGGTGCATTCGGAGCCACCCTACCGCCGCTAATGCCGCGATCGATTTGCGCACTGGCTCGGCGCCGCGACGCTCTTGCCCGTCGAGGCTATTATCGCACCTAGTGCCGATTAAAAAAATTATAAAAGTGGTCTTCGCTGTGTACACAACGTAATGATAAAGAGTCCGGTTTGAAATCTGATTGTGACAAGTTGGAAAGGGCACAAAATCACAAAAATCACAAAGATAATGACGATCAAGCTGTTTTCTTGTTGATTGCTGCAATAATAAACTGCTGTTGCTGCTGACTATGATCTCGATGCCGATAATAAAGTCGACGATAAGGATGGACCAAAGAGTCACTCGACGGGATTGTCGATGAACGCCTTTTTGTACACACAGTTTTGGTTCCGTACACGTATTTGTGTGTTGTGTGCGAGTGTGTGTGTCTGTTTGTCGGCGGAAAAGAGCAGCCGAACCGATTTTAAGAGAGTGGTATAAAAGTGTTGTAACAGTTTTCATGCTGTAGTTTAACGTGTGAAGAAGTGCATTTTAGTCAACTGATTGAAAATATCGCCGATCTTGTTCTCATATAAAGGAAACGGGGCATTTCGCGAACTTGACATTCCTTAAATGATTCAAATTTTAATAACATTTTAGTGCGATTTCGAAGACATGTTGTTAGATGCTAGAATGCTAGAGGATAATTCTGCCGGTGCAATCGTGATCCCGACCACAGCCAAGACACACGCAACCGACTTCTCGATTGCGGCAATAATGTCGCGTCGTGATACACAGAAAAAACTAGACAGTACGTATAAATTCCTATAAGACCAATAAATTATTCCAAATAACTCAACAACACATTAAAATTTTTAAATTAAAAACAGTTTTATAAACTATCAATTTTTGTAAATTTTAGTGTTATACGTACTACCAGAAATAGTTGTAATTTATTTAATTCGTATACAAATTTAAAACACTTAAATATAAATTTAATGATGCATTCAGAAACATATTTTGCATATTTTTCTATTGTTAATTCTAATATTTACGAGTAAAAATTTAAAAAAAGAATTATTCATTGAATAAATTTCAAAATACTGTTAGTCGTATAAGAAACATTCAAATCATAATAAAATCAGTGATTTCTTAAACTAATTAAAGAGCAAAAGAACACATACAATTGCTGAAAACATATTAATAAAAAGTTTCATTTTGATCACGTTAAACGTATACATTCGCTGATTTAAATTTAAATACTGTAAATTTGAAAATTCATTAATTTAAACGTCATCTTAGTCTAATATACGGTTTTCAAAAATGATCTATTAACTTCTAAATATCAAAGATTACATAAATGATAATATGCTTATTCAAGTTTAAAGAATTCATTAAACAGAATCAAATTTAAGTATAAATCTACTAAAAACTAAAACGATTTCTTTCTTAAAGTTTATTTTCATTTGATATATTTATATGCAAATTTATAATTAAGAGATAACGATTTAAAAATGGAAATTAGCAAGTTTCACTATTTGTAATCGTCTAATTTTTTAATTAATATTTGATTCTTGACACATATATATATAGAAAATTTTCATTACTTAACGAAACATTAATTTCTAATAATAATTCAGATTACTAGTTTTAATAACTGTTTACTATAATGTAAATAAAGCAATTTTATTGTTTAAAAGTTTTTCACAGTGTTTATTAAACAGAGTTAAATTAAAATTACTTCAATTTTAGTTATTGTAAAATACATATTAAATTTATAATATAATATGAATGCAACATAATTAGTGACATAAAAGATTTAGTTTCAAATCTAAATTAAAATACTTATAATTTCCTCTATTATTAATAAGAATATGTTTATAACAAATTTAGTAATATTCTTCTATTTGCAAAATCGAATCTTTTAATATTTACTTGGAGTTATTTCTATTTTATTCCATTGGACAAATATTAACCCTAGACTAAAGAAAGAGAATACAACTAGTAATTATTTTAACTTTTTTTTACACTAAAAAATCATAAAAACAACTATAATTATAGCAATTCTTCTAGAAACCTTGTGACTCTTAAAATGTTAAAAAAATTCATTCGTACGAAAATATTTTATATTCATGGAATAATAAGTAAACAATTGTACTTTACTATTATTCAACCATTGTAGTTTTGTCGTTTTTTCTACAATTTGTTACACATGCAAGAATATTTGATTAATTTTTAAATTCTTTAAAGTCACAAATATACAAAAAAAAAGGATAATTTGTTGAAAAGTGACATATAATATCACTTTGTACTTTGTGAAACATTTACAACATTTAAAAAAGAAACTTTTCAAGCTAAACAAATGTTATTATTGCTTGACCTTCATATAATATTTATTATTTTAGTTAAATAAGGTATATTTTGACTGCAGATAATAAATAAAAATTAACGAATATGTATAAATAAATTAGACGAATTTTAAATCAATAAAGAAATATATTTTTTAAATTTCAAATTTTTTTAAAAACAATACAATCGTTGAAAAATATCAATAATGTTTAAAATTTGTTTAGATTTATTACCGTCACTTAGTGAGAGTTTAAGAAAATTTAACCCTTTTCTTTAAACACTAAATCCTGCAAATAGCAAATAAACTTATTTTTTTCTAATTTTAATAAATTATTTTATTAGAAACAATTTGTATATATGAATTAAGTAGCTTTGAACTTTTTGATGTGGTTATAACATTTGATAATTAAATAAGAATCGAATAATTAGACGTTAAAAAGTTTTAAAATTATGAATTTTTAAATCGGTAATAAATGTTGTAAATAAATACTAATAATAGTTGATTTTTTTGAAGAGGTCTGTGAGTCATATTTCAATAAATTATTTAAGCTATTATACTCAAATAACGTAATAAATAAGTATGATTTAAAATTTTTTTTAAAAAGAAAATAAAGTAATATTAACATTATTATAATGTATATCATCTATAAAGTACTAAGAGTCACTTAATTGACCTTTTAGCTATGAAAACACTAATAAATTGTAAACATTTTTCTAAAATATGGCTATGGATTTTGCTTAAAGTTAACTTCTATTTAAATTTTATATTTTTATAACCAAAATGAAAGAGTTTCTTCTTGAATTATTCTTGAAATTTTTTTATAAAAATTTAACCATACTTTAGGTTTAAAATTTTATTTTATCAGTTGCTTTAAAAACAACTTAATAACAAGAAATTATTGTTTCTTTAAGTACATACGGATAACAATTTCTATTTGGATTTTAAACTAGTATAAAATATTATAAGTTTAGTAAAATATACTTAAAATTAATACTTATGTTTCAAAAAATATGTATATTTTTACGTCTTTTTAATGAGATTGTTCTACTTGTTCAAAATTTAAGTAAATTTTTACTTGAAGCAAGTAGAAATTTTTATCCGTGCACTGAGAAGAAAATTCCTTTAAAAGTAACGATAACAAACCGTTATTTTTGAAATTTACGGAAATTTCTATTAAATTTGACTAAAATCTGTAAAATTATCGTTATTTTAAATACATTTTATTTTAATTTTTAATAGAAAACTTTTGTTATCGTCAATTTTAAAGTTATTTTTTGGCTGCATTCACTAATTCAAGGGTTTTACACTTTTTGAGTAAATCGAAATGGTGATCATTGTGCGTTCTGTGCTCTGGTAATGACGAAAAGTACAGTGTTGCCATGGTGTATTTTTTATATATCATTTTCGATACGAAAATAAATAGAGGAGAATGTAATGAGCACTTTCTGGACGACGGAGACCGATTTTTAGAACTTTAAGACGCAGCGAGTTTGAGATTTGTTTTTTTAGAAGAAATTGTCTTTTTGACTACCAAAACGAAAATCATCTTTATTTTTCATTTTCTAAAATACTTGTATCAAAATTTTTGAACCTTGTGTTACAATTTTTCATGGGAAAAAATATGATAAATACCAAAATAAACATGAATATAATAAATGTAAATATAAAAATAATATCAAATAAATTTGGAATTCGGCGTGATGGAATCGGTGTCTATTACAAGAAAGTTGCAGAAGTAAACGTTGATGAGACATTTTGCAGTCCACAATACACCTGTATCCACAATATTTTTTATGGATTCATATATTTTGCTCTAAACGTGAAGAATATCATAAACTTAACAAGGCAACATTGTATTCTACGTCAATACTAGAACACAGAACGAAGAGTATACACCATTTTGATTTACTCAAAAAGTGTAAAATCCTTGAATTAGTGAATGCAGCCTTTCTTAGTCTAAAAAGGATCAACTAAACAAATTTTAATTTTTTATAAAACAGTTATTTTTAGTACAAACATTATTTTTTAGTTAACAAAAAGTACTTTTTATTACATTGAAATAATAAGAGAAATGATATGCTCTTAAAAAAGAAAATTATAGGAAAAATGAGAAAAACACATTTTAAAATTTACAAAAGTTGATCATTTAGTTAAAAATTACTTAAAAAACTTATGGTAAACAAATCAGAGATGATTTGAAATTAATTAACGAATTCAATCTTTTTAATATCAATATAATTTTAATAAAACAAATTATTTTCGCAGTAATTATTAGTTAGAATTATATCCATCGAAATAGACATGTTCTATCTCAGTTATTTGTATTTTTTAATTAGTAAATTAAAAAAGCGTTTAAAATTATGTAAAAACACTTGAAGAAATTAATTTCTGTTGAAATTAAACAGTAATAATTCTTATTAAAGTTTACGATTTTGAAATTAAAATTTCATGCTCTTAAAACCTTAAAATATGTGACGAAGAGACATATAGTGCTCAAAACGAAATATTTGTATTAACGTATCAAATTAATTTGAACTTTTTAATTTGCCTGAACTAAACTTATTGAAAATCTTTAAAGCAAGAATAAGTCTAATAAAATTTTCGACGGGAAGAAAATTCAACATAATTAGTATTCATTTTTAATATTCTAAGTATCAAACTATTTATATATTAATATTAAAGCTTAAAAAGATTACTGTTGTTCCTAATTGTAAAATATCTAATGTCAACCTTACATTGGAATAGAGTTTTTGAGATATTTAAAATATTGTATCATTAAATATTGATATAAATTTGTAGCTAGTAAACACTATGATAGATTTTGAACTGGAGTATGATTAATTGATTGGGTTAAGTTTAAAAATAAATAATATAATGCATTTATAAATAGCTTGTTCATTAGAATTTTCTTATATCATTCATAGAAGACTTAACTGAAGACAGTAATCTCTTCGAGGACGATGTCGAAGTAGACATTGAAGAATGTTCAGATAACGAAGGCTCTATTTCAATGAAGCTACTCAAGCAGCAGGAGCGGCAAAAAGCCGGTTTCGAGTCGAAATTGGTAGCTTCACGGACGGCTCTCAAAGCCGTTTTAGTATCACCATCATCGTCGCCAACATCCTCATTAGACGACAATGAGTCCTCATCGCCTCGACCACAGTCGCTACTATCATCATCGTCACTGTTAATGTCGCAAAACTGTTCACCGTCGTCATCGTCATCGACACCGGTAACTGGAAAGAGCCATCAAAGCGACGAGGACAAAAAGACGACATCGAAATCGACTATGGAGCGGAACGGTAGCAATATTGGCAGCGGTACCGGTTCCGGCTCGGCACCAAAGCCGGAGAAACTGTTGTGCAATTGCGAAGAAATGCTTGGCATCGAGTGTCATTTAGAAACGAAAGATTTATGGGATAAGTTTCATGACTTGGGCACCGAAATGATTATTACAAAGACCGGCAGGTTTGTGATTTTTAATAATTCATTAATGGCGCGTTAATTATATGTATTTGGTACTTTCCTTTGACTCGTTGATTTATGTTTAAGGAAAAGTTCTCATTATTGTGCGTTTTCAGGAAACGGTCACGTTACATTTTTCTCAGTCCCTATTTTCATCAGTTTCCATTTTTTATTTTCCTTTCATTTTCGCGCACTTATCTTAATTTCCAATCGCGCTTCGTTAAACTTAACACGTTTCAGAGGCATTTTTTTAATTTTCAAGTATTTTCATTCAATTTATGCTTAAAAAACAGATTAATTTCGAGAAATTAATACTTATAAATAGTTTAGTATACTGATAAAAGATATTATTTAAACAGCTACGGCTTATGATAGGACTTTTGTACAGATAAGAATACTTTCTGATCATGAGACTCAAGATAAACGGTTTATTTATGTTGGTATTACTCAAATGAAAAAAACGGTTATTTTGTAAAATTGTGTCTAAAGTCATGTTCAAAAAATCTGTCCCGAACAAAACAATTTTACGTCATAACTACTTTGAGTTACTCACCTCATATGTTTTTGAGCAAGACCGAGTAAGTTTGCAAAAAAACTTTTCAACTCTGTCTCGAACAAGGCAGACTTTTTGAACACGACTTAAGATTCAACTCTGAATGTAAAATATGTCAACGTTGTTTTACACGTTATAACTTTCCAGTAATACTATCATATAAAATTAAGATATTTAGAAAGAAGTTCGTACACTGATAAGAATCCATAGCTGTATTAAGTATTTAAAAGCTTGCATATATGAAAATTAAAGTAAAATTTAAATTTAAACAAGCATTATATCCATCATATGATTTTTAAATTAAAATTTGTAAATATTACTTTAAGAATGTTTATACTGACTTTAATAAAACTTATTATTATATATAGGATATTGTTATAGTTTTAGATAAAAATAATTTTTAAATAATTTTAAAGTTTTAAAACATAATAAATATTTTTGAAATAATAACAAATATTTTAATTTAATTTATTTATTGTAAATAACTGTTTAACACCTGAGAAAAATAGATCTTAAAATATCAAGTTTTTTTTAAGTAAAAATAATTGCTTATTCACATATGGCAAGTATATCTTAATTTTAATATTAATGATATTAAAACAAGTGCCTTTTTCCTAAATCTATATACGAATTTTTCAGTAATTACATCTTACAGAATTGAATTTTTAAAGCTGATATAAATAGTGATTTCAGTTTTAATTTAAAAAGTACTATTTAAAACCGAGTTTTATTTTCAAAATTTTGCTCTAGTTGTTACATTACAATCGCTGATAAAAATTCAACATCAATTATTATACAAATTAAGGCAAATATTGATTTCAATTTGAGAACTAACGTAGTTTAAACTTATAACAGCTCATTGAGCCATATTAACATTAAAAATATCATAAGATATTTTAAAATATAGATTTTATATAAAAATATAAAAAATATATTATATTTTTTTACATATTTAAAAAATAAATAGTTTATTAGATTGAGAGAAAACTGTGGCTAATACAGATAATTATATAATTCTAGCAAAACGTTTTACTATATTTTAAATATACAAAATTTTGCTAATTTAGAACCGTCTTTATGGTAATTAATAAATTGTTTTCTAATTTTTTTAAAACGTTTTGTTCTAACAGCACATTAAATTTATTTGTCTATTTCACTAAATATATGTTTTAGTATATATAAAAAATATGAAAATCTAATGGAAATGTTATATAATTTGCATAAAAAAAATGAAAAAAATGTACTCTTTTAACTTCTATGTTAAATCTTTAATGTTTCAGTACTGATTATAAGATTTCCCAATCCCTTGTGTATAAGCTTTTTATTTCCCATATAAAAAAGTCTTATAGAGGTATTAATTATGATTCCAGTTGTACAGAAGTTACGTTACATTGCAAATATTTGAATAATGCTGTTTTTTATCTTTAAATACTCAATCAAACAGACATATACTATAATTATGCAACTGTAATATTTAAAATGGCTGCGAAATCACTTTGAATTTAATTTATATTGCGTTTCCCTAGTTGCTTATATATTCACGTTATAATCGAACATTTCAACGATTTTTTTCTTTTTAAATGTATTTAAAAATCTTGATGACGCTGATAGCAGGAATACTGATGGCTTGATCGTCATCAGAAAATCGCGTCTAATCATTTAGAGGAAAATTGTTGTCGAGATGATGAATTTTAGATAAGGGAGCTGCGTGTTATCTCATTTAAGCTTTCAAGCAAAGGACACGGATAACACATACGTACTTAATAAAAGGAATTTTGAATTTAGAAAACAAACTAACGAGCAAAAATCGCTAATTCATGATCAACGATTTTTATAGAAGAAATGATAGAGTGACAGGTCTTATCGATAATTCTTGATCGGATATATGATCAATCCATTACGCTTTTATAAACAGAACCGTTCCTTCGACGATTTTTACTTTAACACCTGTTCTTTTAGTCACTTAAATCATGTCACTTAATCGCTTTTATCGCAGCAAGAATAGTTTCGAAATTAGTGGACTTTAATCCTTCGGTTGGCATGGTAACCAGAAGAAGCAGTGCTGTTCTCGGTGGCTATTGCTGAAAGTGCGCAACGTTTCTCGCATTAAAAGGGTAGTAAAATAGCGATTTTTCCATTTCGGGGCTGAGCTTTGTTTACAGGGTCTAATTGATGATGCTGCTGATGGTGCAGCAAAGATAACAGTCCTCATCCTTTATTCGTGATTAGTTTTTTCATATAAATTTTTTAAAATTTATTCTTTTATTTTTTTTATCTAGTTTTAGAATTTCAAGAATAAGAATCGTAAAAATTTCTTTTTAATATCCAACCGTGAAAGAAAAAACGAAAAATTGACTTTGAAAAATCAACTTTTAACCATGTGTTATATGTATATGAATGATAATGAAATTCTTTTGCTAATGGGCTCTCTAAAAACCTCTGTCAAAATTAATCTTCAATTTCTCAGATTGATATTTCTGGTTTAGATCTATTTTTCTTCTTTTACACTTGACGACTGAACAAAATCTGGAAAATAATAATAATAATATGCAAAAAACATATGTTGCTATTTCTTCCCAAGACTACGGAGAATACATTGAACAGAAAAAAAAACTTTAACATATATGGAACACATTTAATGGTCCATTAAGTCAGTTAACTTTTCGCAGCAGAAACGAATTTATAATTAGAATGGTATTTTCAAAATGTGCCGCTTTTCCATTCATTAATTTTCCCGTTTTTCTTCTCGAACATTTCGCGCATTAGTGTTTCTAATTTTGTGACTTTATTATTTTCTCGGCAAATTATTAAATTTCATTCGTAACTTTAATGATTCCACTCCATAACAGGGTTTGTTCCTAATTTACATACTTAAATTTCATCCCTGATGAATTTCTTATGAATATAGAAATATGTAATCTAATCTAATTACTATTTTTACAAGTGTTTTACAATAAAACATAGTGTGATTTTAAATTTTAAAAGTGCTTTTTATATTTGAACAAAATTCGTTATTTTTTATCAGCATTACATTTGAATTCATAATTTATACGTTATTTTTTCACTGGAAATAATGTTTAAA
>AGDA01052155.1:0-10875 GCA_000281935.1 Mengenilla moldrzyki | reverse complement strand
TTAAAAAAAGATATAATTTCTGTAAAAATATAGTATCAAAACGTAAGAAGTTGCTTCTTTTAAAATTATTTGAACATTTCTAACAATTTTAAGGTTTCTTTCAACTAACTTCACATACTGTAAGAACTTCTACTAATTTAAGCGATTATTTTTGTGAGTGTAGATAGTTTTAGTTTCTCTGTTTTACAAAGATTATTTTTCTCAAAATATATAGAATTATCGATATAAAATAGTATTAATATTAGTATTAGTATTATTATTATTATTATTAAATGGTATTATCGTAAAAAAATGCATACATTTTTTTCAATCCTAAGATATGTTTGATGTAATAAGACATTTAGAAAAAAATCGACATCTAGAGTGAGAAGAAAATTTTAATATTTCCTTTTTTTCATAAAAAAATACCACCACCCTTTAAAGTAATTGATAATAGTCATTTCTTTGAATATATATTATTATTCTTTAAGAAACGGGCGTTTATAAAGTAAATAAAAGACAATAAACGAATTTCACCAATTCTAACACCACATGGTGGTTGAATTACAATTTGATTAATGTATTGAATAGAGTAGCATGTAAGGAATTCAACATGTCTAAATTGACATAAATAACTAATAAGCATTGAAAAATCCTAAAAAATCAGTTTTTCAAAATTCCCTCCATAAAACAACCCCAAACTGAAAACTTTTATTTAAAATTTTTATAGACCTTTTTATTCTGTGAAGCTTTTATAAATGTGATTTTTTGCAACAGTAAACTGTGTTTGAGATATAAGTGATTTTATATTTTGCTACTGTCCACTTTCAACACCCCTAACTCATCCTCTAATAAATTATTGCACGAATAGCATATGCCTTTTTCAATTTTATTACATAAATTACTTATGATTAATGTAAAAAAAATTCCTATATAAATTCAAGGACGATTAAAAAACATAAAAATACAGAAAAAATTAATTTTTTTTCTTAAATAAAATAATTGATTTCTTACACCTAATTTTTTAACGTTATTGAACCTTTTTTTAATTTTAAAAATATTTCTTTAATACAAACAGTAAAAAATTTATTAGAAAGGAATATTTAAGCATTTTTTAAAAACATTATTTTATTTTGTTTATTTTTAAATTTAATAAATACTGTATATTAAATTTGCGTACTAAAACTTTCTCTCGGTGTGCAAACCTACAATGTAATGTTCCAAAACACTAACAAAATCTAATAACGCGTTATTTTTTTAAGAAAAAAAGCTGTATTTACATTCGAAGATATAGCTACAGTTCTGAAAATCAAACAAAAAAACTTTAAAAAAATACAAGAAAAATGCTTAAGTTAAATTTTACCTAGTAAAAATATTTCACAATTTAGTTAACATTTATTCACTGAACTGAACTGAACTGAAGTTGACTTTTCTATTAGGCAAATTGAAAACTATTCAAAATCACCGAGATTTTCTAGGAAAATTCTTCTGTATTATTATTTAATCGGTTTTATTACTAAATACCCTTTCTTTACATCATATATGAACTACTTTCACATTTTTTATAATTTAAGAAATTTGAAGAGAAATTACGTTTGTTTGAAACGGTCATCGAAAGGTCAATATTTCATAACTAAGTCTTTAGCGTTAAAGCTCTCTATACACTTTCATGCTTAGGACGAAACCACGTTTTGCAAATTAACAATTTTAACAAAAAACTAATCAGTAATCTTAAAAAATAACATATTATATAGATATATACATTGATTATGTATAAAGCTTTTCTTCGTGCAGCCGATTCTCTTCCCCTCCCCCCTTAAAAAAGAACAGCGAGTCCATTGCAGTAATTACCAAATGAGAATTATTCAACACCAAACGAGCAAAAAACTTATTGATGAATTGAATTTGCAAAACTTTTTTTAATAAAATCAAATAAAGTTTTAAAGCTATTCATGTTTGTTAAGTTACATTATGACTTGAGCTCACAGTAATGTCGCATTGTGATATGTCAATGATATCACGCTAGGAACAAAAATTAACATGCACCATTAATTGAAATATTCATTTAGGAATAAACTATACAAAGGTGACAGCTACGATATGAAAATTAACCATTTAACACACAATAAAGAGTTATAACTTTTCATTTATTTTATAAACCACTGTAGTCGTTTTGGGACAATTTTCGAACGATTTCCGAATGATTTTCGAATGATTTCCAAATAATTTTATGACATTATTGATCATTAAATGACAATAGTTGTCTTAAAATGACCATGTTTTAGTTTTAAAATTGTCTTATAAATCGTCCTAAAGTAGGACATTTTTTAAAATTTCTATGTAAAAGTTACATTTAAAAAGTCGTCTTTTTAACGACAATCATCGGCGATGATCGTCAAAAAGGCGTTTTTAAAACAACCTTAAGACCAAACTAACTTTACGGGACACTTCTTAGCAACTTTTTAAGAAATGATTTTAAAAAATTTTTTAACTTCAAGAGCTCTCAAAGTTTTCATTTAAAGAAATCGTTTTAAAGTTTAAAGAAGATAAAAATGACAATTCTAATAATGATATTTCGAGTCAGTTTTTTTTTATCTATTTAAAAAAATCGTGGAAATTTTTAATTAATTTTATTAAAAAAATTAAACAATTTTTAAAAAATCAGTGATATGTGGGGAGACTATTAAAATAATTTCAAAAGTATTTGAAATAAAACTTTTTTAAAATAAATCTTATCTATTTATCAGGCAATTTATTATGTAAATTTTGTTATATTGACGCCTTCGGTAAAAATACTATGAGGTATATTAATACTTGGCGTTAAAATATTATTTTCAAAATATATCAACTAACGTTGATATAGCAATAGCAAATCGTATAAGCGTGTAAATTAAAAATATTCATTGATCCATTTACAATTAAATTACTATTAGATTTTTAAAATTTCAAAAAGAACCGTGATAAGTCACCATATTAATACATACACTAGTATATAGGTCATCATGATTCGTAATTGGCATCAAAAATGAAATTTTGTTTGAACTTCATTTGCTGTCTTTGAATCAAACATGAATTTTAAATGAATGAAGCTTTTTATGTAATGCGTACACGTGCTTTTTTTCACGTTTGATCTAACTAAATTAGGTAGAAAATGAACACCAGAGTAAGAAGCGAAATTTGGAATTCTTCAAAATTTTCCGAACTTTCTCTAAATTATAGAGTTACTCTTTTTTACGTTGCATTACATAATTTATTTACATTTTTCGAACAATAAAAAGATATGTAAATAAAAAAGCTGTAATGCATTCGTCAACCAAACTTTCTTCGTAGAAATTTCTAAACTAAAACTACAAATAGTACTGAACTTTTAGGTTTTGAAACAATGAAAGTTTTTTAATCAAATTTTGTTTTTGAATTGAGCAACTTATTACAACTGATTACAAATTGAAAAAATTTTACTTAAATATTTAATCTTAGCTAAGGGTTTAAAACTATAGATTTAGCCCAACATGTTTTTTTATACTAATTTATATTAGTTTTAAGAACGTGGCAACGATGCATTAAAGATAAAATAAGACATAGGGCTTGTTTCAAATTTGCAGAAATGTATGATGAATATCTTTGTCTATATACTGAAATGAAAAAACTTTTTCTAATAAAGAAAATGTATGTAAAATCAATACAGATCTAAAGCAAATAGTGTTCAGTGAAATACTAAGGCAGGAAACTTCTATATTATTATTCTGTAAAATAAGATTGAAAAAATACAGCTGAATTTTAATCGTTTTAAATACAGACATCGAAATAAAATTCCCGTATATCTAATTTTGATATAACTTGTATTCTTTTTATTAAATAAATAATATGTTATTCAAGATTTATGTGAAAGATAAATAAGTTCTATTTCAAATTTGAAAAAAATCAAAATAAAATTCAAAAAAAGTTTTAAGTTTTAAAAAAGTAAATGGGTTTTTGGCGACTTACAATTCTTAAGAATTGTTAAAAAATTTATATAACCTTTTTTATTTTTTCGAACTCGATTTTTGGTTTGTAGGCAGAGCATTGTGCAAACCAATTTATTTATTGAAAAAAAAATTTTTCAGTCAGATAATTTTGGTGTAAATAACTAAAAGTTACTTAAAAGTTGTTTAAAAGCGAAATTCTTAGTGTAAACCTTTTTAAAACGGTTTAGTCGCCAAAAAACGCCTGTAATTTTTAAGTGTAAATTTACTATTTCAAATAAATCAACTTTGTTTCAAAATAAACGAAAATTAAGCACCTTTGTATTAAAAATAAATCAAACACTAACGGTTCCAAATAGTAAGTTTTTATTAATATTTTTTTTGCTTTGTATTTAGTGTATAAGTTCAAAAAAAAGTTTTCATTTTTAATTCTTAAATTTGATTTTCGGTTACTTATTCCACTTTTATTACATGTATTTGTCACTAAATCATGTCCATCTCAACAAAATTGTAAGAAAACATGGCTTTAAACAAAATAACAAAGAACCATAACGAAAAACTTGAACTTTTTAGCGATTGTTATCTTCATTCCCAAAAAACTTCTTCGTGTACATTATTTTATGTAAAACACATTTCTTATCGGAGCACTAAGAAATCGTAGCAACAGAATATTTTTTAAAATTTTCATAAATTTCCCACAACCTTCTAAAAAAGTCCATATCATTTGAAAAGTTTCCTTTTGAAATACATGTTGTTAAAGGAGCAATATTATCTAACAAATATAGTAATTTTTATTATATTTTTCGAAACATTCCATAATCGTTCTTATGGTATCACAATCTTAGTCTATGGTAACTATGGACGTAGAAAACAATG
The DNA here is from genome assembly GCA_000281935.1 of Mengenilla moldrzyki. Taxonomy (NCBI): domain Eukaryota; kingdom Metazoa; phylum Arthropoda; class Insecta; order Strepsiptera; family Mengenillidae; genus Mengenilla; species Mengenilla moldrzyki. The sequence goes on along the minus strand of AGDA01052155.1, from coordinate 6,058 downwards.
ACCGATCATTGCACTGTTTGCACTGAAGAAAACATAAAACTGTTTCATCTCTAACGCGCAGAAGCTTTTTTTACTTTAAATTTTTGAATTAGTGAAAATAGTGAAATATAAAAATAGTGAAAATGAATACGTGCATCAAGTGTAAATCTAATTCCTGGAATAATCCGAAGTTGTCCTTCTATAAATAAGTCTTGTTGTAAAATGTTACTATTTGAAAATATGGTCATTAATAAATAAATAAATCGTTTCTTAACGAAAATCGTAAACCTTTGGCGATTCGAATTATCCCTGTAATTAGGTCACACATTATGTCAACAAAGGAATAATTACAACCGTTTTTACGAAGATATATAAGATGATAATTAAAAAGATCTATTAAACTTCGATTGTATTAAAATTGTAAAAAAAAACGTTTTTAACGTATTAGGATCCCATTAATATTCATATTTCTATTTTAATTGCTGTTGGTCTTATTTTGGTTCTATTTTTTGTACTGTTTAGTATAGCACTTATCGTCATAAAAACATCGTATGAATGATCCTATAGCGATATACTATTAATACAAATGTTACGTAAGGAAAAAATGTTTTTTGACGATATTCATCTTAAGAATTGTGGAAAAAACATTTTAAGCACAGTTTTGAGATAAAAGTTGCTGTATGGGAGCCGCCAAAAGTTGTAACACTTGGCTCATTGGAACCGGGTTTGGAGAAATTATTTCTTTACAAATCGCTTTCATAATTTATTTTATTTCTGAGTAAAGTTTCATCTTCAAATGTCAGCATTTTTGATACATTTATTTTATATACTTTACGAATCCTGAAAATGAATTAGCATGAACTTTTTCATAAAATTCTAAAATTTTTTTCACTCTTAATTTATCTTCATAAATTGACGCAACAGAAAAAAACGTTATATTATTTACACTCTAGTAAAGTTTCTATATATTAATACAAATCCATTACTGAAAATTAGTATGTAGTTTTTAGGAAAATTGATCAATTGAGTAATGAAAAAGTAACAAATTTTAACATGTCAGAATTTTGAAATACAGAGCCAAAATTAGCTTTAAAGTTCAAAGACTCATATCACATGGGTGAATAAAATATCACAAAATATGTAGTTAATTAACTTTGAAATTTGATTCGAAAATTTGTTACGTAAATAAAAGTTGTAGTACTCTGAATACATAAAAGCATAAAACACATATTTTTTTTAGATTTTAAAAAATATATTCTTTCCTTTGTGTTTGAATTATAACTGATAACAATAAACTATCTTATCAAAGAAAATGGAATTTAGCTTTGTAAACACGTTAAACAAATACCATTCATGTCTTCTATAGGTATGAATGTTCAAAAGTCCATATAAAAAAATAAAGTACACAGAAAAGTCAATGTACAGTATCAAGTACACACAGAATACTTTTGGTCTACTTGTACTAAACCCATAAATACACAGATAAAATACTAATAATCCAGTCATTTTAGGCATTTTAAACCCCAAACTGGGGAAAAATTCCTAGTAAGCTGAATTTTTGTATACATCTTTATTGCGATGTTGTTATGAATATCTGAAAAGTCGAAATCGATATCGTGCCGACTAAAAAAGTTACAAAGGTCAAAAGGTCATGGAAATCAGTTTTTTGCAAATATTTCGCGACCTATTGCTCGGAGGTCAATAAAGGTCATTATAAAAATTGCTCCTCATAAAATTGTCTACAAAAAATGTCTCTTGCAGTTTTTCTGAAAAAATAACTGTTTTCGAATTAAAGCGCTGAGAAAGCGACTAGATCCACCCACATTCGGTATTGTAGACCGTACACCAAGGCGTAAACTCTAATGCTTTTTATTCATATTTTTAAGCATCTTAAAAACTTTTATTTTATATTTGGACGTTTCAGGAAAGATATACTTATAGAGATTTAGGTTTTTAATAAAATATACTATATCTTATTCAAATGACGTTCACTGGTATATGATCCGTATTTCATTATTTCGAGACCCGTCCCTTTACACCTGCTACTGCCAGTTAGACTGAGTTAAAATTCAGTTGAAAATATTTTTTTGAGTTTTAAACACATTTATTTAGTTATTTTCTGTTCTTAAATGGTTATCATAATGAGTGATAAATGTTTTATATGAGATGAATTATTATCGGATGATGATTTTGTAGAAGTTAGGCGTGGTTTAAAAACATTAAAAAATGATAGTGTCACTAGAGATAATAGTAATATTGAATATTTAAAAGTCATGAAGACCTGATTTAAACAATTTTACAGAAATATTCGAATAAGAAAATTGCTCTCGAGATGTCACTGTCAACGCTGGAATAAGTTTTCTACTAGAAATATACGGTGTTCAAAAATCAGAACTTTCAAAAGATAATTACAGATACTGTAGCTTTACTAAGCTAACAAGACAAAGTACTGCTGTAAAATTTCCTTTATTACCACCTACTTCTTCAACAGCTCAACAGCATTTTATTGAGTGTATTACCAAACACAAACCTGGCTAGGAAGAGACATCGATTCATAATAATGGGGTTGGGAGTTAAAAAATAATATACTACAGCCAATAACGACTTTATTGCCACCAACACCCAATGATCTACTGAATACAATCTTTCGTAACAGTACAAAAGTTTTTGGCGGCAAATGTGGATGCAAAAAATTGGATTGAGATGTTCAAAAGTTTGTGAACACTGCTGTGGCCAGTCATGCTTAAACGCAGGGTTAACAAATGATGAAACGAACGAAGATGTAGACTTAAATCAAGAAGTAATTCCACTCGACATTTGTCAGCAGCCAATAATGATAGCAAAACTTCAAATATTGGCAATGAATAATAAAATTATACACTAAAATTTATTTATTTTATATTTTTCAAAATTTAGATAAAAATTATTTACTCTTGAATAAAAAAACCTTTCATTACATATTAAGGATTACGCCTACGAGGGAACCATGTAAAAAAGACGCGCCTCGCATTCTATTTCGAAGTAGAATGCGAAAAGCGTTAATTTTACATAAAAACTGCTAGACATTTTTTGTAGACAATTTAATGAGGAACAATTTTTATAATGAACTCTATTGACCTCTGAGCAATAGGTCGCGAAATATTTGCAAAAAACTGATTTTCATGACCTTTTGACTTTTGTAACTTTTTTAGCTAGCACGTATCGATCTCAATTTTTCACATCTTTACAATAACATTGTAAGAAAGGTGTATACAAAAGTTCAGCTCACTAGGAATTTTTGCCCAGATAAAACCTAAAATGACTGGACTATAAAATATTAATAAAATAATATAATTTTAATAAATATTAATGATAATTTATATTGGTAGTCAGTATTGTCAGGAAAAAAATAGAAAATTACCCTACACAAGAGTTAAAATTACCCTATATCTATGTAAATTACTCCACGATAAAAGTCAAATAATCTTATGCTATTTCATGTTTATTTTTACAAATAGCATTCAATTTGTTTACATTTTTTATAGGACTTGTTTCAGAAGTGAGCATATCACTGATCGCTCAGTTTTTTTCTTCATTTTTTCCAAACCCCTTAATACTAGTATAAAATTTATATATATTTCCTTCATTAGTAAACGTTTCTTCACTTCAGTATATAGACGAAAATATTCTTCATACTTTCGTTCGGAGTTTGCAAATTAAGCGATCAGTGATCTGTTCACTTTTGAAACAAGCCCATAGTATCTATATATTTAAAGCGATTTAAGATTTTCAAAAGACGAAGTATTCGGTATAAAAGTTACCGAAAATTAACGAAAGTTTAACATGTCAGAAAAGTAATTTTTGTAATTGATTTCTTTGAAGACAACCATTCAAAAGCCGTAAATGATTGTCAACTCCTTATATTGAAAAAAAGTGTAAAATTCATAAAAAAAATATTTTATTAATGATTTTTTTTAAAACTGAGCCAATGATTTTATTCATTGTATTTATGATATAAAATTTTAGATTTAAAATTTATTTGTTAATAGCTCCTTAATGGTAAGCTATCATTTAAAATAATTGTACCTATAACAGCGGTTCTTAATGGATCACACTTATTCAAATTACATACTAGTCTTCAATTGTAAATTTTAATGATAAACAGTGTAATTCAGACATTTACTCCATGGATGTAAATTTTAAAAGTACCTAAATTTTACTAATTGTTATATATATGTATAAATTTAAAGTCGAAATATTCAGGTTTTTAATTTATGAAAGCAGAAAAGAATTATTTAATATACAATTATAATTACTTCGTCCCCAATTACGCATAAAAAAATCCATATCGTGTCAATTCCCAAATGTCATTTTGTACAAATATCAAAGCACGTGGATTAAGCACTACGTAGTAATTTAATAATAAAGCTCTTTATTTATTTATTTGCTCATCGTTTTTTCCGTTACCAATCCGATCCAGGGCGGACTTTTCAAATTTATTTACTTCAGTGAATGGAAAAAATTTTCATTTTTAAAAGAAAACAAACATGACGTACTTACATGTAAAACATGCGACTCTTATAAAATCAATTAAAAATATCAGTTTTTGCTTACATAATTTCACAATTTTTTCCACGTATAATTTTACGTTCTTCGCATTGAATTAACTGTCAAGGTAATAGGATCAATGTTTTCGCTGGTGGAAAATTGAATAAAGATTTGTATATTCAGCAAGTATAACAACGACATCTAAATGTTGCCGATAATTTTCAGATTTTTTGTAGAAATTGTTTATTTGCACCATTAGTACTAAATGTGCTATATTCAAAATAGAGGTATTGTTCGAAACAAAGCAACTAAAAATGTTAGAAATTCTGCGGATCATATTTTCAATCTGTGTGCAAACTTCAGCAAAATATATTTTGGTAAACGTTTCTTGGAGCAAATTCGGTTAATAAAATCAGTTGGTAAACTTTTTTTTGGAAAACCTAAATGTTTGGTACTCTGATTAGTACCGTCTAAATCGATAGTGTTTTCGGCTGACGCTTCTCCTCACGGATTTGACGCCGTTATGATATACCGTATACCAAGGATGGCTAACCGGTCGATCGTGTCTTTTTATAATTTTGTGCGCAAAAAAGAAAATTGTAAACTATGGTAACATACAATACTAGTCAAATGTATCTCGAGCATATTTTTTTCACAGAATATACACGAAGAAATAAATTCTAATCTCTGTTCATGTGTAGCTAATTTCAATTAATAAATATGTTAACAATTATTCATGCTATTTTAATTCCTTTACACGTGAGCTTTAAACTTAAACCACGCATATTTAAGGGTTCGAATCGAATCAAACCAAAAAGGAAAAATGAGGTTATGAATTTACATAAAATTTACATAACCAAAAAGGTTATGTAAATTTTAGTTTTCGAGTTTGGTTTTTTTTCCAATGTTTTATTTAAATTTGAATATATAACCAATGTTGCTCACAAAACAAAAATTATATTTTAAACAAAAATAAAGAAATTAAACATTATTTTAATTTTAGACAAATAAAATACATTTATATCATTCTTTAAGTTACATTTTATTTTGTAAGGGTAATGTGTAATGTGTAAATACAACGCAATAAAAAAAACTGAAGCTTAAAAAACTCAACAAAAAAAGTTAATCAAAAAACCTGTAGCATTCACATCATGTAGAGGACTATCATTAATAACAAAATGTACAATTTTTAATTGTTAATTCTTATTCTACGAGAAGATAAGGAGCAAATTTTGAAAAAATAAAATTATCAGATTACAGCGCCACAGTGCGGTAGAATTTTTTCTTCTTGTCAATATTTTGTAAATATTGTGTTCTATCAATATATACTAAAATTGACTGAAAATTAATAATAAATTGTGGATAAAGGGGAAACAACTACGAAAAATGTAATATTTTTTCAAATTTCATGCCAAAAAAGACTCACACAAAAATTTACAAGATTTTATTTTAAATGTTACAAATTATATTTAATTAAAATAATCAATAAAAAATTAATTTTAATTACTTTTTCTTTAAAGACTAACTATAAAACATTTAACAGAAAAAGTAG
>AGDA01052077.1:0-12679 GCA_000281935.1 Mengenilla moldrzyki | reverse complement strand
TCAGGAACAAAAAATGTTCACTTTTACTTGTCGTCTTTTTTGCGTAGTAAAATGTTTTTTTTTTAATAAATAGAACTCAAGAATTATTTTACATGTATATATATGTGACATACTCACTCATCACATGCTAATGAAGTGAAATTCTTTTTTTTTTATGCACAAATACTTAGATATTGAGTGTTCACTTTTTTATGACGTGGAGTGTATTACGTTTACAAAAAGATTTCTGTATTATTTTAAATTTTATTTTAAATTAAAATAATTAGCTTATAATAAGAAAAATAATATATTATTGTACTTTGTAAAATGATAAATATACTAAAATTTCTTGGCCTACAATTACCTATCACTTTCCCAACTGAAATGTCAAGATAAAAATGTGTTCAAAGTAATGCTGTTCGTAAGGTTTTGAGATATGAGTTAATTATCATTTAATTTTTATTTTCTAATGCTGTAATACTCCTAAATAAAATGGTTAGAAAATGTGAGAAGTTAAAAAATTTCATGTTTAATGTTTTTTTTTCTTACGTATTTCATTCTTCAAAGTTTACTTATCCTTTCAAAATTAGTAAAGTTCTTACAGTTTGTGAAACTAGTTGAAAAACCTTAAAATTGTTAGAAACATTTAAATAATTTTAGAAAAAGCGACTTCGTACGTTTTGATACTATATTTTTACAGAAGTTATACCATTTTTAAAAGTTTTTTCTGTGTAAAATAAGGAAGATTTTCATTACATTTAGTAGAACAATTAAAAAATCCTTTCTAATACATTTAAGTAAATATTTCTTACAACTATAAAACTCATTTCAACTAGTTACATATAGTAACAGAATTTCACTAACTTTAAGTACCTATTTTTGTGAGTGTATTAATAAAGTATTTTATAATAGACCAACTTCAAACATTTGGAAAAAAAAACTCTTTAAGCGCTGTTTAATTTTTTAAATGAAATCTTTATTTGATTTATGATTCGGAAATTATTTACAGTGTTGGGTTCAAGTATTTTAAAATTCCTTTGGTGCGTTTATTTGCATATTCTATCACAGTGTTTTCCAACGTGGGGCTTACGCCCCACAGAGGGTGGGGGTGGAATTTGATAGTTAAAAGGGGCAATTCAAAAATAGACTCGAGCAACATTAACCCCTTTGTTCTGGATAATTTGAGTGCAATGCTAGGTATCGGTACTAAATTTAACAAGAAAAGCATCTTTTTAATTAAAAAAATGCTGTAAAAGATTATTAGGGATGATTCCGTTTAACGTTATCGAAAGAGCAACTAGACGATCAGAGTGTTCGAGTAAACTTTGTCGAGATTTTCCAAGGAATATGTCATTATAGGGGGCATAAAAATTCTAGAAATGTTAAAGGTGGGCATAGCACAAAAAAGGTTGGGAAACACTGTTCTATTGCATCTTCTTACGTTTTAAGCTAATTTAAAGCAACTTTTACATTATATTTAAGACGCGTTTGAAATTGGTTTTTGTTTTTATCTAGTTATTTTCTTTTTGAAACTAACATAAAATATTTCAAGCGGTAAGAACCTAAATTTGTAAGCACTCACGAATTCGTAAATGGTTATTTTTTATAGATTATATATCTCAATTCTTGATGTTAATGGGTATTATAGAAATTAATTCTTTTAATTATTGATGCAGATTGAAAAGGAATGCTTACATTTTTGAAAATGTTAGGTTCACATTTTAGGAAATGTTACTATACAATTCAATTTGGGTATAAGTGCTCGATGTTTTCATTATGTTAGTGAAGCTTAGTTAATTTACTGAGCAAATTAAATAAATATTTTTATAAAAAAACGGTCTTTTTTATTACCGTATAAGAATTGTTCTAGCTCGAAATTTATGCATATATTGTACTTAATGTAAGTGAGAAAAGTGGTTTTGGCTGTCAGTGCAGGGCAATTTTCGAACTCGGGTAATCTGTGCACCAGTGTCAGAAGGCGGTCATTAGGCTATTTGTGCATTGCAGGTTGTACGTATATACAACTTAGCTTGCACTATGCACAACAAATTTTAAAGGAAATAATCTGCACTAAAGTTGTGTGAAAAAATCTATATTAAAATCATCTATGAAGAAATTGATAAACGCCGATCGTTTATAGAAAAAATAAAATAGTGCAATCATTTTTCAAATGGAAAAGTAGGGGAAAACTTTGCCACTTTAGATAATCTGTGTTGTGAACACTACACAATTTCAAAATAAATATTAAAGGGTAAAATTTTATTAAATTTATAGATATTATCCCATAATTATCTTTATCTTATATTACCTAACACTGTTTATATTTAAAAATGATAACAAAAATTTGTTGAAGAATTGTGGCTCATCGAATATTGCGGATTTGATGAATGAAGAAATCAAAAAAAGGATTGCTGATAAAGCTGCCGCAGAAACATCCGCACCTTCGACTTCAGCATCAAATAGTACTTATTACCAAACAGATCATTATGTCTATTACGATGACTCAGAATCGAATTCTGAATCGGACGATAATGAGGCACATTACGGACGAATTATTAGAGATGAATCGACTGTTAATGAAGATAAAGGACGATCATTATTCTGTAACTCTTGTCAATCATCCGAACCTATAACTTCGGATAATTTGGATAAAATGAAAGATGATTGGTTTAATCTTTTAACCAGTAAGTTTATTGCTTGTATTACTATTTATATCATTGCTTCTCAAGTATTTCATTGGTTTACTAAGTAAAATGATTTGTCTTTATGTGAAAATTGTATTTTAATTTTTCTTTTTTAAATTATTAGAAAAGTCGTTGTTTATATGTTAAAAAAAATCTTTTAAAAAATTGCGGGAAAAAATTAAAGGCGTTTTGGTAATTATACACTAAATAAAACTATCACGTCATAAACTGGCTTACATTAAAAAAGTTACTTATTAATCTCTGCGTTGATAAGCATACCCTTTACGATAAAACGATTCAGTTAGAATATTACCAACTTTTTATTTTAAAAATTTGCCATTTAAGATTATCACTGTTTAACTATTTTTTTAATGAAATTATAGGTAAACTCGATTTATCTAAATCTAAGTGCGCACATGGTGAAAAAATAGCACTGCTATTGAAAGATTAAAAGCGAGACTAACCCGAATGTTAAATATTTAAGCTCTTTAAAAAAGTTTTTTGTAAGTTCGAGTAAGTTTACTAATGGAATTTATTATTAACCGAATCTTTCAAATGTGAGTTTACTAAAACGCCTTTAAAAAAATTAAACTAATCTTATATCAAATGTTTATGAATCTCGTAATTAGATAATATATAGGGAATAAAAATAAATTAGGAAAACAATTACTTTTTTACTACAAAATAGTCATGGTGGTATCATTTTGATTGGATATGTAGACACTTTTACGATATCACAATGAAGAAAATCTCATGTGGGATCTTGCATTTGTGAACATATAGCGGTAACATAGAAAAGTCTTTTGGGTTGCCGGAATAATCAATTTTTAAGTATTCAAAATATTTAAGTGTTGGTACATGCCCTACAAACCATACGACGTCACAGGAAAAGCTCAGAGATATCCCAACAAGAAATATCGCAAGTAGTTTGTAGACTTCTCAAAAACGTAGTATACTATAGTGACAAATTTCTTAATACAATATGAGATGTCTCAATGACGTCACATTGCGACAAATAAGAATTAAAAATGTTAAATTGATCAATTACTAATGGAATTAAGCGTTACTTATTTAATTTGATTACATTAGTAATTATGAATTTTTTAAGCTATTGGTGTTAGCTAAGATCGATTTTACTTACTTTTTTAAAGATCTTGAGTGGTCACCCATCCAAATCTTTCACGCCGTTTTCATTGCTTAAGTTTCATTATCATTTTTTTAAAATGCTCGTTTATCGAAACCTACTTGGATCATACGCTTTAAGTCTTCCTTTATTTGATTAAATTTTAATCAATTTTAACAGATATTGTTCGCATGTATTTTAAATTTTTATTTCAAATTTCCTATATATGCGTGTATGATAGTTAATTAATTAATCAGGTAATATACACTCTATTCCTCAATTAAAAGTGATTAAAAGTTATATATTCACAATAAAAAATGAATAAGGCTTTTTACCAGTGTAAAAAGTACGAATTTATTAAATTGGAAGCAACGAGGAAAGGTGTATTTCAAGCAAATTGTAACCTCTATAGCAAATGTGTCTAATACGCGCCCAATAGGCGACATGCGGCTTTTTTAAAAATCTTTTGCAATTCAGTTAAAGTTCTTAATGTCTGTTTAAAAATTTAAAAGAAACAAGTAAATTATCCGTTAATAAAAAAAAATTCAAGTAAAATACAAAAAAGAGTATATTATTTATAAGTATTAGGGTGTCCCATAAGTTTCTTCATTTTTTTTTTATGCGAAAAAATTTTTTAAGGAGTGAAACAACTAATAATCGGAAGGAGCAAGGTCTGGGAAGTACGTAGGATGAGGTAGAACGTCCCAATCGACGAGGAGTCGTTTTCCATCACGACAACGCAAGACCGTATGTTACAATGGTCGTGAGACAAAAATTATTACAGTTCAGTTGGGACGTTCTAAAAAATTTCTTCGTGGTAAATCTTTCAAATCCACAAGCGAAATAAAAACGCACATAGATGAATATTTTGCAAGTAAGCCTCAACAATTTTGAAAAGAGGGCATAATGAGGCTTCCTGAGAGATGGAAGAAGGTTATAGAACAGAACCGTTCATATATAACACAATAAATCAACCTCAAGCAACAAATATCGTGTATTCATTTCGCATCAAAAAAAAAGGGAAAAACTTATGGGACACCCTAATATTTTAAATGTTGTACGATAATTAAATATTTTGAATAATTTGTTTTATTTTAATGTGTGGCCTACCACAGCTTAGAAAATTTTTACTTGAGCCACCAACTGATTTAGATTAGATACCCTTGTTTACAGCTTTACCACGGAACAAGGTATATTTTCACCACAATGAAACGTCTATTCACGACACAACTTGATGAATTTAAGAAATATAAGAAAAAAAAAGTTCTTAAAATCTTTCTTTGTGACATCTATGGGCTTTCCATTGTGACCGAATTACAAGTTTTTCTGTTGCGATGTCTATAGACGTCGTTGCGACAAGTTTGTTACAATTTTTAAATTTTGTCTGAAGAGCATATTAGATTTTAAAAAAACTTATTAATAAATATAAAAAGTAACCAATGTATATTTTTTTTAAAAATAGAAAATAAGAAAGCTGTAACATAAAGAAGCCAGTACAAATCGTCAAATTATGCCAATGAAGACGTGTGCGCATGCGCTGTTATTGTATAATTCTCATTAAAAATGACGAATTTTACCACAGATTATTTAAAAATGTTAAATAAACGCGTTTTCAATGTTCTGTGAGTTTTTTCGAAAATTATGACTGATTTGACAAATAGTGTGCCTGTATTTGTGTTTCCAACGGCATTGAACTTCTATTTGGAATCACGACAAAGCCATAAGCAAATTTTGACGATTTATAATCCGTATAATTTTGCAATCCGATTTCGAGGTATTACGATCGAGGCTTATTTGTTTTCGCAAATGGATTAAAGTGAAAAAAATATTCGTTGGCGTTACAAAATAATCGCTAATGTTCTTGAAAATCGAGTATTCAATTACGAGTCAAATGAAAATCAAATTCGACTTAAAAATTTCGACCACAGATTATAGTGTGCCGTGTTGCCAGATCAAGGGAAATTACCCTATTTTAGGATAATTTCAAGCTGCGTAGGGTAGTAAAATAATTTTAAGAAAAGTAGAGTAAATTTAAAAATGTGTGGTATTTTTGAAAAAAGTGAGACAATTTTAAAGAAAGTTGGTAATTTCAGAAAATTAAGGCTTTTCACTTTAGAAGAAATATTAAAATTGCAATTGTGTGAAACCATTTGAAACAGTTGGAAAATTTGCATAAATTTCTTTGGCATTACCAAATTCAAATGTTGAAGTGGAGCGAATATTTTTAATTATAAAAGATATTAAAACAAAACAGAAAAAACGCCTTACACTTCATTATTGTCAACAATTGTAAAAATAAAACATAATGTGCGCGCGTCTAATATATGTTACTCGTAACAAACAACTGATGAAATTTTATTATAGTTTAATGGCTCAAAATATGAAGAAAGCTTAAATTCATTAATATTACCCATGTATTTTTCGACTTAAAAGCGTCAAATGAAGATTCAAATCTATAAAGTAAATAGAAATTTTTTAAAAAAAATTGTATTGTATAGTTATTACATTAATTGAAACAACTGGCTGCGTTGAGTCAACGTTTCTTAATTTGTCTTTGAAAAATGATTAATATGAAAACAAAGATTAAAATCTTTAGATTTTATTCGGGGTTTTTCAAGTATTCGTTCTTTGCTCTCTATTAAATTAACTATAGTAATCAAAAAATATGTCAAAATCATTGATCAAACGCAGAGGTGAAACAACTAATTTCTTTTTCAAAAAAAAAAAAAACCATCGAAAGGTTCAAAAATCCTGACATTCGTAACGAAGTCATTTGGAATAAAAATGTCAAATAATTTTTATATTCTCTATCGCAAATTCAAAATCGCTGGAAATATACAAAAAAACAAAATATGAACATAAAAGATAACGCAAGAAGTAATTGTTAGGTTTGGGCGTTGTTTAATTTTAATTTTAAAACGGAAATAGATGAAATATTTGGAGATAAACCAATCATGTTGGTTTGAAGCAGTCGTACGAAGCTTTAATCTGGAGAACGAAACGCCTTAAAAAAACACAAATATTCAGACTCTACGAAATACAGCTTGAGGTTCTGAAAAAAAATTGAGAGACATATAGAAACAATTTCGGAATATTTGAAGTGGAAAAAGAGTCAAAATTAATTTTATTTTTATAATTTCCATTTCTTCGTCAATATCTTTTTTATTCACCGAATCCATATTGTTGGTTTTATTTGATCAATTTTTTATTGTACTAATTGAATATTACAATTCGAGAATTTTAAAAAGTTAAACTTATTTGCTTCTCTTCTCGTTGCTTTATATCAGTTACGGTCAAACTTTAATTCTTTAGTGGCAATTTATTCTGTAAAATATGGTTCACGGATGGCTGTGAAAAAAAGTCATTTTGATTAGCCATCACATCTTTGTTCTAAGCATTAAGATTTTGTTTATAAATGTAATTAATACATGGATAAAAAGTTTTACTTTGATTTGGGACTTGTATGGAATATTATAAGATTTACTAAAAATACACTTAAAATTAATATTTTTATATTTAGATTTCAAAAAATAAGTATATTTTTTACGTCTTTTCAATGGGATTGCTCTAAGTGTCCAAAATTTAAGTAGAATCTTACTTAAAGCAAGTATAAATTTTTATTCGTGCAGTATTGTTAGATTTTCAAGTATATTTACATTCAAACATAAAATCAAAAATGAAGAAAATTTGCTTAATTTTAGTCTCTCGAACTACGTTTAAATTTTTGTGGTTGATCAGCTGACCATGAACGTTTTTCGTATTTTCAAAACACAATTGAAATTTCTAAAAGCACATAAGGTGCTTCTTAGTCGATGTTTCCAGACTATTTGATATTTTACCTGGAAGTGACATAGTGGATTACGGATGAAACGGGCACAACGATCGCCTGTAGTTACACTGTCTAACAACAAAAATTTACCCCAAACTCGATATATTTTTTTAAAGCCTATATTAAAAGTATTACAAAAATGGCAAAATTTTTGAATTTTCAAAAGCCAATTTTTTGACAGGAATAAAAAGGTGATTTTTCACTTTAAATTTTTTTTTCAGCTGATTGGAACTGCATAGATGCATGAAATATGGTGCAAAACATTCAAAAACCATCTTATTACTTTATAAAACTTTATTGAAATAGCTATTATGGGGCCTAAGATATTGGCTTTAAAAGCCAAAAAAACGGCAAAAATCGCGTCTTTTCGAGTTTTCAATTTACATTTTGCCCTTTTTCTCCAAAAATAAACTCGTTCATGAAAAACTAATCATCGCGGTATAAAATTTTTGAGTTTTTCTTTAAATCGACACCAAAAAAAGTTACTTCCTAAAAGTAGTTTTTTGTTACAATTTTTTGAAAATTGTAATCTAAAATTGAGGTACATGTGGAAACCAATGTCATGCCGCATAAAATTGTATGAAATTTTAATTTTAATTGAGTCACAAATTTGGTTACCCAATGTATATTAAAGTGTATAAATGCAACATGAAATGATTTTATAAGAAAAGATGATTTTTTAATTTTTTTCTTTCGTACATTTTTTAAGTGTCATGACATTGGTTGTCGTATGTACCTCAGTTTTACATTGCAATTTTCAAGAAATCGACTAAAAAAACTACTTTTAAGAAATAACTTTTTTTGGTTTCAATTTAAAGAAAAACTCAAAATTTTTATACTGAAGCTGTTAATTTTTCAGGAATTAATTTATTTTTGGAGAAAAAGTGCAAAATGTAAATTGAAAACTCGAAAAAACGCGATTTTTTTTGCCGTTTTCTTGGCTTTTAAAGCCAATATCTTAGGCCCTATAATAACTATTTCTATAAAATTTTATACAGTAATAAGAAGATGTTTTTTGAATGTTTTGCACCATATTTCATGCATCTATGCAGTTCCAATCAGATGGAAAAAAAATTTTAAAGTGGAAAATCACATTTTTACCCCCTCCAAAAAATTGGCTTTTAAAAATTCAGAAATTTTGCCATTTTTGTATTATCCTTAGTGTAGGCTTTTAAAAAATATACTGGGTGTTCGGGGTAAAAAAAAGTTTGAATTTGTTGGCTAGTGTTATTATATAACGAAATAGATGTTACAAAACATATATTAATGCTATGTAACGAACCTAGGTTTATGAATTTGTAGTCATTACAGTAGTATAATTTTAAAGTAATTATAATATATTTTTTATAGTGCTACTGTAATACAAACAAAATTTGTCAACTAGCATGCTAGTATGAAAACACAGTAACGTTATTATAATATAAATGCGATATATGTTAAATTTCTTATATCATTTCAAAATCGTCATTTAAAGAAATTTGGTTTTTATTAATTTGTTTTCAAAGTGTTTATAAAACGTATGAAATTACATTAGTTTATTTTAAACTTACTGTACCGTATTTAACGTTGTGAAATTGATGCTATTTTAATTTGTTTAATCCATCTGCGAATACAAACTTTTAGACTAGATAATGGATTAATATTATTTGTTAATTAATTTATTTATAAATAAGAGAGTTGAATGAATGTAAAAAATATGGATTATTTAATTAGTAATTGAATCTTTTCATTTATTTAAAATTTCCAAAAATGCCCTTTTTTATATTTTCGATTTAGATTTTGCATTAGATTTCCTTGCTATTGAAGCGCATTATTTTTTTAAGCAAATAATACCTAGTTTTCATAGCAATTCAAATAAAATTTCTTTGTTTCAGATCATTGACTTATAAATTATGAATTGCTCATTCCTTTGTTCGAACTAAGAAAAAATTGTTCTGACCTAGTATTAAATGATCAGCTTTCTTTAATGGAAAAATATATACGTTAAATAGTGAATAATCCTAGAAGTTACGAACCTAGCCAATACGCAACAAAGTTTTGTAAGTTGGCTCGTTGTTTCCAACAACTTATGTGTCATGGATTGAAGTACAGCAAGCGTGTCACAAATTTTAAAACTAAATCATTAATAAATTTTATAAATCGAATCAAAATATTTATAAAATCTAAAAACTTACAACATTAATAAGAATAATTTATTGGCTGAAAGATAACTAAATTCTTATATTCGTATTTATTTTAAATATAACACAATTCTTTTTTTTAATGCGTACACTAAAAAAATATTTTTATGAATTGTTTTCATAAAAGAATTTTTTTAAAATTTTATGAAAGGCTTCTACCGATTTTCCTATGCTGATTGGCCTTTGGTAACGATTTCCGAAAATACGTATGCGGTTTTGTAGAAGACCTTATGAGATAAAAAAAATGATACTCAGTTTTTCATATTACCGCGTTGTTTAGGAATTATTTAGAAAAACTCTATTTTTTTGTTGTTTTCTTCAAAGTTTAATATCTATATATCTACTTAATGTTTTCTTATTCTGTAAAATATTTTTGAACTGAAACTGATTGTACTTCATTCCCACACGATCGAAAGAAAAATAATGACATTTAAAGGGGGTTAAATATGAAGAAAAATTTTAATTTTTAAATTTCAGGGGTTAACCGCTCGTGGACTAAAATGAAACTATGGTTATTGAATTTCTCGTCTAATTTTACTTAGGAATATGTGATTTTGAAAAAAAATTAAGTGGTCCAAAGACTTCATTTGAGATGATTTGAATAAATTATTAAGTACGTTTTGATAGCTCATAAGGCATAATTTTATATCCTAGTTTTGTTTCCTTTTGATATTCCTATTTTATTTTTACTTTAGGTTAGATATACTGAATGGGCCACAAAAAGGTTTATCTTTGACCGCGAGTTTGACACCCTTAACATAAACGAAAATAACTATGTACGAAAATAAAAATTATAAAAAATTACGAGTCGTGCTTTAAAAAATAAAGCAATCATAAAGCAAATTAATATGTTTGGGTCACAACACACTTAAGTTATTCTGTGATAATTACGAAATTTTTATGAATAACATTCATATAATTTATAAAAAATTACATAGGATTTCGTTTAAATATTTTATGATTTTTTTTCATAAATTTTATGAAAGTCGTTGTGAGTGCCATTTTTATGAAAATTTTCATAAAATCCATGACGATTTTCACAGTTTATGCTGTTTTTTTTTTTTTCAATGTGCATGAATTCGAAAAAAATTAAAATTTTGTTTTTATGAACCTTTAATAGTAATACTTGGCTAATTGTACGTACACATATTTCTGTTTTTATACGATAATACGTTCCCCAAAAATTCGAATTAAAATAATTGTGTAAGAAGTGAATTAAGTATAATGAATATTAAAAATATGCTTATTAAAGTTCAGTAAATTTATTTCACTTTTACAGATTTTAATTCATTAAATATATTATAAAAAATAAGTTATGTGATTCAAAAAAAAATCTTAGAACATTAAAAAGTGTATTAAAATAAAAAAATTCGTGTAAACAGAGATTTTTTTAATTCGTGTAAATAGAAAATCAAGTGTACGTACAATTAGGCTTGAATTACACGCAACATCCTTCAACAGTTTGTTTCTACCGTACAAAGAATTAAGGGTTCAATATTTATATGACTAGGTTGAACCGCACTCAATAAATTTTACTTAATATATATGAGGTATTTATTAAAATATAATAAAAAGAGTATTTATTAATTATTAATCCATTATTTTCTGATTACCGCGATCGGTTTTACTCTGTTTTTTAATTTATTAAAAAAAATTTATCAGTTCTTAGCACAGATTTAAACAAGTATACGGTTGTAGATCCTGAGGGCTCAATAGCTTCATCATGCTGTGTCGACTTGGTCATACGACATGTAATGCCAATCGAAGCCAACTGCGATATTGTTGATATGTTTAAGATTGTTATGTTCGATTATGTGACAAAAAAGGTTTATTATAAAACTAGATTAACCTGCATAACTAAATAGTTTTCATTTCATAATATTCGCAGTTTTGTTTTTAAATTTATTCCATTTAATGTCTTTATTTATATTGAATGAATGTTAAGAATTGTTAAAAATTCAATTTAACATAATATTATTATCAGTAAACTTACAAATTTGTTACATAGCTAACATTTTAATGTGTGTTACTACATTGGATGTCAAAATAAGAGAAACACTGTTTTTTGATGTTTTTTCACTGCTAAGCAATTTTTCCAATTGTTATTTTCTTATTTACTTTAATAGCTTGAAATTAATATCTACAACATGAAAGTAGCAGACTGTGAACACATTATCTCGCCATTTTTTCACTTCTATTTTTGAATCCTAAAAAAAACTGAAAATTTAAAGCTAAGAGTAAAATCATGCTGACTATTTTACTTTAATCTTGTTTGACAAGGGCTGGTAATTGTAATAAGTGCTTGGTGTTGTTGCCTTCATAAGTCAAATTTAAGATAATTCGCGTTAACTATAATCAAGAAAAAAATTGAGGGATATGAATTCGTTTCAGCGAATTTATATTTTTGCGTCCAAAAATATATAAATATTGTACCTTGTGTTTGTAATTTTCCCGAATTACGTGTTCACTGGTCCCTTTTGAGTTCCTTTAACGGATTTGATTTCCATTTTGAAAAACGGTAACCACAGATACACAATCATGGATCACAATTATTTAGAAACCATTTGTGAATCAAGTGATTTCATTAATAACGACATTATTAGCGATGTCATCATTAGTGTTTAAAATTCATCATCTAGACGTTAATTATTTAAAAAACAAGTAAAAATGAAGGAAAGTTATCCACGTTTAAAAGAAAGAGGAAGGAAATTCAAGAATGTGTTTAAAAATTATGTAAAAAAAGTTAACTTTTTGTATTTTTGTGCGAGTGACATATGTTAACATATTTTAATGTGCAAAAAACACATCAAAATTAACACATTTTTTAAAATGATGTGCAATTTTCATATTATGAATAGATTAATTGGATTTAAATATTTTATAA
>AGDA01052030.1:0-13403 GCA_000281935.1 Mengenilla moldrzyki | reverse complement strand
TATTTAGTCTCTCTTTTTTAATTTTCGGTCTACAAAAAGTAGAATATATATATCATATGGAGCACAAATATTTAATGAATGTGTCTATAAACACGAACTTAATCGCAATTATTTATACATCTTCAATATTATAAAAATAATTTACATATTTTTTTATAATAAACACATTTAGTTGTTTTCCCATTTAACGCATTTAGAAAACTAAAATGTATACGCGGTCATTACTCTTTATTTTTCGATGTGCTGTTATCAAAATCAAATTCTATCCTGATAAAAGAATCTTCTATTTTTATCATAGCAAACGTATTTGAAACAGAAAAATAAAAGTTATTGCCATACGAAAACTTGTTGTATATAAGTAATATTTATGTAAAATTTAATATTTAATTCGTAGTAAGTATTAATTACACTGGTCAACAAATTGAACCTTTTTTTTTAGTTGATTGAGAACTGATATGAAATTATGAATAATGTTGGTCTTGTGATAGCTAAAAATATGTTACTTTTTTTCCATCACGTCAAATTTTTGAGATACAGAACGAAAATGGATTTCAGTGCTTGGAAATTTATAAATCACAGGCATGTAAAGCTGGAAGCTTCAAAACTATCTCATAAAATAGAAGAGCTCAATAGCTACCTAAGTCTAAAATTTTATTAAAAAATTTTAAATAAGTTGAGAGTAATTAATTTTTAAGTGCAAAAAATGGCAAAAAATCAAGTTTTTTCAATAATTAGAAAAATGTTTTCTTTCTTTACTTCTGATTTAAAATCATTGGTGAAAAAATTATAAATTTATCATAAAATACAAGTTTTGAATTAAATATTGTGCACAAAAAATTTTTTTGACGACATTCGGTTTCTGAGATAAAAATTTTTAAAATTAAACATGGAAAAATTAAGTACATGTAGAATACGATGTAGTAATTTTGTATTTTCTGAATAATAATAATAATTTTTTTCCAATTTTAAAATTTTTAAAATTTTAATTTCCTTTTACATATTTGACAGCTATGTTTTTGTGTTAAGCGCCGCTACAGCATTTCTATCATTCAGAAAATACGAAAGCGCTTTACATCGGATTCCACGTATACCTTATTTTTCCATACTTAACTTTAAAAATTTATATCTCAGAAACCGCATGTGGGAAAAATTTTTTTTGTACACGATATTTAATTTCAGGTTTATATTTTATAATAAATTTAT
Organism: Mengenilla moldrzyki; assembly: GCA_000281935.1. Taxonomy (NCBI): domain Eukaryota; kingdom Metazoa; phylum Arthropoda; class Insecta; order Strepsiptera; family Mengenillidae; genus Mengenilla; species Mengenilla moldrzyki. Next base: position 12,200 of record AGDA01052030.1, on the reverse strand, counting down.
AAGTTTTTCACCAAAAATTTTTAATCGGAAGTAAAGAAATAAAACATTTTTTTAAATCATGAAAAAACTTGACTTTTTGCCATTTTTTCGCATTTAAAAATTAATTGCTCTCGACCTATTTAAGATGTTTTAATGAAATTTTAGACTTAGGTAGTTAGTGAACCCTTTTATTTTTTGAGACATTTTCAAAGCTTCTAGCACCGCATTCTTGTGAATTATAAATTTTCAAACACTAAAATTCGTTTTCGTTCGGTATCTCAAAAATTTGATGTGATGGAAAAAAAGTAATATATTTCTAGCTATCACAAGACAAAGGTTATTCATAATTTCATATCAGTTTTCAATCAACCAATTTATTGTTTACCAGTGTTATTAAATTGGCGAGCAACGATTCACAATTAATATCTTCGTTTAAAAATCAATAAAAAAATTAAGACATTTAAGAGTTATTTAGTACAAATATTCATCTATTCTTTATAGAAATATTAGTACTTACGATATTCAATAAATTTCAACAAAAAAATTAAAACTTTATTAGGAATAGAGGTGTTAAACTGAAACAAATAAAAAAGAATTTATATTATTTACATTTAAGGAACTAAATAAAAGTGAATTATTACCACTAGTCTTATAGGCTGCTTAGTTTTTTATAATAAAATTTCAACATATTAAATTGTTTATGTTCTTAAAAAATATAATTGTTTAAGTAATTTTTAGATTTATTTTAATTTTTTTTATACTAGTAACAAAAATGAAAATGCTCCTTCGAAACTACTATTCCATATTTTTAATTTATTTGTAATGTTGTACGTAGTTTAAAATAAATTATACATACGTAGAACTAATAAAACTCGAATAGACTAGTGGTCGTTATTCAACCTTATAAGTCTTAGCAGTCGTATTTCACCAACACCAGCGACCACAACCACTTTTTTTAACAAGCATGAGTTTTTTTTCAAGATATGCTAGAAATTACTTAATTATTGTAACAAATTTCATGTCAATTTATCTGTAGTACTTATGCGTAAATTATTACTTTGACATTTTATTTACATTTCCATTATCTTGTTCAAAATTTAAAAAGCTTTGTTTTCTTCGGACATTGTTTGAACTACTTTAGAAAAAAACAACTTCAAGAGACATTAAACTTTGATTCCTTCTTATAATTTTTTATGACGTATGAACAGTAAGAAAAAAGTTTTTTTCAAAAACAAAATGCTTAAAATCTATTTGTACTCAATTAGTGATGAAGGAAAACGAAGGTTGTTTTTGGTTCTTTACGCGCGATTTTTTGAAAAGGGTAAAAAACTAAATAAGTTTGAAAATTTTATCTTCAATTTTAAAAATCTTATTGAGTTAAACTTAGCATCACAGAAATTAAAAAAGTGTGGTTATTATGGTACGAAATTTCATCTAATTATCTTAAGGGACTCTTAAGTTATAAAAAAAAGTTTTAAAAACACCAAAAAATACCCTTTTTTCAAAAATGTGAAATTTCCGTTTTATTTTCCACAAAAAATGATTAGCTACATAAAAAAAACTATTTTTGGATAACACTGTTTGAGTTTAAGGTTACATTCGCTATTTTAAGGGTTTACACTTTTTAAGTAATGTAAAATGATATTCACTATACGTTCTGTCCTCTAGTACTGACGAAGACTACAGTGTTGCCATAATGTATTCTTACATATCATATTCATTGCGAATATAAATAGAGAATCACGTTGCCACTTTCCAGTACGTAATCCACTATTACCTATAATATTTTTTTTATAAAGTAGGCCATTTTTTATCCAAACGTGATGTATAGAAAAAACTTGACAAAGCAACATTTTAGTCTAGGTCCATATTATGACACAAAATGTACAGTAAACACCACTTTGCTTTACTCAAAGAGTGTAAAATCCTTAAATTAGTAAATACAGTCTAAGTGTCATTTGAAACATTAAGAACTTTTCGCTTAGTCGCTTTTTCGAGAAAAAAAAATTAAAGTTTAAAAAAACATTTTCAAGTACAGACTGCACCGATTTTTTAGCTCTAAGCTATTAATATCTGTTTATACATTTCTTTTTGCTTTAATTATTAAATTATTTTCATATATCATTTCTATCATCCAAAAAATCTTTTTTAAAAAATTTTTCCGTAATGCTTTTTTTTATAAATTTCTAGTAGAAAAAATAGCTTTTATCCATTAGTGCTTTAGCATTCTTTAAAAAATAATTTCTAGAATCATGGAAGTAGAAGTGTTTTAAATAATGCAAAATCTTTTTCTATCGTTTCTATAAAGAAATTATAATTGAATGTTCGATGTGTGGGGAACGTATTATGGTCGCCAGTATTGGCGAAACTCGAACTCGGATTCATCAGAATGCTGGGGTCAAACGATCCTAATAAAAGGTCTTTATATTTTCTATTAAATGTGTAAAAGACTAGAAGAAAACATTCACAAAGCACATAAAAAAATGTAAAGACACTTTCAAGACACTTTATTATAAGACTTATCTAATATTACATAAGAACATTTTAAAAACATTACAAAATACCTTTTTAATAGCTCGATGGGTTAGTAAAGAGTACTCAGGGTCAGACTCAGATTCCAGTTTACCGATTTTGTCGAAATCATCGCTGGCAGAGCTCGAATATCCACTAGTGGACGATTGTCGCAATGGTGGCTTTAATAATGCAAAGTCATTAAATTGCAAACTACTAGTGTCTGTACGAATTTTTACCATAGCACATTTTTCTCTTATTTCATTATTATCACTAGATAATGTAAAAATCTCATCATCGTGAATTTCTTCGTTTAACGATGACAACGATGAGTTACTTGATACATCCATTATTTGAAGTTGATTTTATACTCTGAACTCACACAATACCGTAATAACTCGTTTAGTTTTATTTTGACGGCTCTTATATAGTTCAGTCTTTATCAAACAAAAACCTTTTGTATTACGTCAATTGCTGAGTACATTTTTACTACAATATCATTTTTCCTCTCTAATAAAAACATCCAAAGTACGTTCACATGCAAATTGAAAACTGCTATATTGACTGATTTATTACACCGAAATTCAACAACGTGGTATTTGTCAGTGAAAAAGAACAACGGACATACTGCTAAAGTAAGTGAAGCTACACACACTTATATGTACGTGTGGGTAAAGAGCAGTAATTATTGCATTTTTTCATGCATACCAGTATTATAGGTATTGGTATGGTAAAATAAACAGTCCGATTTGACCTAAAATTTGTACAATGTCACCGTCACTTCGTCTATTCTACAATACCTACTATAATTTACGCTCCGTTTTCAACTGGATACTCTTTTAATAATTTGTTGTAGTTTTTTAAAATATTTGTTGAATTGGGACTTAAAATCAAAGCTTGCTCGTAGTAATATTTGGCTTTTGGATACTTCTTCCATAAATGATACAAGACTCCTAAAAAGTTTTTCGTTCAATTTTTATTCATATTTTGAAAGATTTACGTTTTATTTCATTTTTATTCCCTCTTATTTGATATATTTGATATACAATAAATGCTTTATTTAATAACAGCAGTTTCTAAATGTTCTAAAAACCATTTTTAATATTTCTAAAAAAAACCTTAAGTCGACTTTGTCGACTGTTTTCCAAAAAATAAGCATCTCGCTTTAAAAAAGTGTTTCCCAAACTTTTTTTGATCCATGACCCACCTTTAACATTTTTAAAATTTTCATGTCCCCCCATACTGGCACACTTTTCGAAAGATCCCGACAATGTTTACTTGACGTGACAATCAGTTGATATTTTGGTGACGTCAAACGAAATTATACCTAATAATCATTTACAGCGTTTTTTAAAAATTTACTTTTTTTGATAAATTTGGCACCGATACTTAGCATTACGTTTAAATTGCCCGAAATGAGTGAGTTAAAATCGGTCGAGTCTATTTTTGAATTATTCCCCATTAAATATCAAATTGCTTTCCTGTGTGGCGTGGATTTCACGTTGGGAAACACTGCTTTAATGCAAAGCTTTGAATAAAAAAAACTTATATTTTGTGTCCTTAAATACAATTGTATTATTTATTTATTACGTGCAATAAAGTTTCGCCAGAATTAAGTTATACTTAAATAATGCAAAAATATATAATAATAAATATGAAAGCCATTTTTTTAAAATTTTCGGTCCTACGTACGCACCAATTTGACTTAAAATAAAAAAAGTGCGTTTACAATTTCCCATATACTACATGGATAAAAGTATCTACTTGTTTTGAGTATAAATCTACTTGTATTTAAGACAAGTAGAACTATAATTATTTAAAATCTTGTTTTAAATAGTGCCTTTTTGTACCTTTTACAATATACTAAATTACTATTTAGTGATATATTAATTAGCTTGTCATAGCTTTATTCACAGATAAGAATGAGCGGATAACGACGTTCCTGTCATAAGGGAACCATGTTGTTTACTAACTGAAGGAAACCAATCACTCTACGTACCAAAATAAGAAGAATTGTTATTTTTATGTTACTTACCTGTTAAAAATAGTCGTTTTAACTATTATAACAGTCGTTATAACAACTGTTAATTTTTTACTTGCTGCAGTAAGTAAAAAACAATGTCAAAGAAAAAAAGTCGGCAACAGGTTAGTAAACACAGATCATCCAGATCAGCAACCGAAGAAACCAAACTGAATTTCTCAACAATTTCTATTGGTATTTATACGATTGAAAGCGGCAGTGCTTTTTAGCCATAAGGAAGACATAAACATTGGTAAAACAATTTACTTAAAGCGAAATCAATTTGATATCACTTTTTGCTGACAAGTAGAGCCTATGTAAATGATGTGTAATTTTACATAACGCGTTGCCCACTTGCGTAATCTGTGTTAGTAACAGAATATTAATAATTTCGAAATTATAGCGAAATACTAAAATCGAGACTTTTCAATATCCCTTCTCATTTCCTATTACTATTTATTTACCAACCATTCCTCTAATTTGTCTTTTTTTCACGGAAGTTTGAAGCCCATTAATATTAATAGGAAATTGACAGTTGTTACAATAACTGTTATTAAAATGGACAGACTATATTTTAGCAGACAAATAACATGAAGAAAACATTAGTTCTTCATATTTTGACATAGAGGGCGATCTGACCACGGAATTAATTATACAACTAAGTGTGAGACCCGAACTTAACTCTTAGAGCTCAGACCATGAACAACATCATTATGGCTTGTACGCCATGCTTATATAAATGACTGCAAGAGATTGCTAATGATCACGTGTGGCATCCATTTTTATTTTATTGGAATAGAAATATAATCGGTGGATGTCTTCTACTTTTAGAACTCATATTGTTATTTATTCTGTAACCTTACATCTGCGTTAAAATAAGTAATAAGGTTGGCTAATAACATGAAACAAAACATGATCAATTTTTAATTAAAAATACTATTCGAAATAAAAATAAAAATGTGCACATTGTTTAGGACTCACCTAAGTTTGATTTAATTAAGGGGTTCGTTGAATTGAATTTCAGCGCTTCAATATAATGTTTTTCAGCATCTGGATATTTTCCAATCTTTCCCAAAATATTACCATAATGGAAATGAATTTGGGCTTCATTTGGTAGCACTTTCAACGCTTTTTCCACAATTTCTTTCGCCAGCATAATGTTTCCTATATATTAAACAAACATAAAATAAAACCAATGGTAAAAAATAAAAAATGACAAAAAATCCTCATTTTTATACCCTTTAAATGGCTTACATCACAAGTTTACAAATATTTTTAAGCTTTATTAACATATTTTTAAATAAAATAATGTTAAGAACGTTTTTTACAGAAAAACTTCTAATTAGAAATACAAAATTTAGCTCCATTATTTCTATATTTTAAAATATTAAAGTGATTAATTATAAATTTAACCAATTAGGGGTATTTGACGACGGTACCCATCATGTTAAAAATATGATGAACTTAAAAAATTTAAAAGTAATTCAAAGTAAATTAAAGATAACTGTGGTACTCTATAACAAAGGTGGCCAAACTTTTAATCCTTAAGGGCGACTTACTCAGTAAAAAGTAGTTTACGGACGATTATAAGCATGTCATAAACTGTTTTTAGTTTAAAAAAGATGTTTTTATTGGTTCACAAATCTTCATCATAAACATTGAAGTCTAGTTCAACATCGTACTTAAAAGTGTTGTTATAATTACAAGTAAACTTACATTTTCAAGCATAAAATTTATGTTAAAGCAAATTGCTTAATTTGAGCTAGGCAGGCTACTTTCAAAGCTTTCGTGGTCGACCAGTTGACCGCAGTCGACGTGATGACCACTTCTGTTCTCTAAGCTCTCTAAAAAATATGGTAAACTATTGAAATATTCTTATTTTAATCAATAATTAAAAACATTTGCTGATTCCTGATCTAACCTTTTCGATCCAAAAATGTTAAGATATTATTCCAGGATGCAGCATGTGTAGGTTTCAACTTAGTAGCATTTAGCCAACATTCAAATGCCTTATGCTCCAGCTGCGAATTCATTAAATACAAATTTCCTAAATTATAGTAGCAATCAGCATAATTTTTTCGAAGCTTTAGTGAAATTAAATAGCACCGTTCTGCTTCTTCAAATCTTTGCATTGATTTAAGAACGGTGCCTAAATTCATCCAAGCCGTGGCTGAATACTGATCTATTTTTGTAGCTTTGATTAACAACTGTTCAGCTTCTTTAAGTTGATTGCGTTCTCGCAGCAAGTTGGCCAAATTATTCATTGCTTTAGTGTATTTGTTGTTCAAAGCCAAAGCTTTTCTATAATGAAATTCCGCTTCGCTTTTCAGTCCTTCATCGCCGAGCACCTTCCCTATATTATACCAGACTTTGGCATTTTTCGGACATACATTTAGCCCTGATAAGAACAGATTTCTCTCAGTCTTCCAATCGGAAATTCTTTCACGACTTCGTAAAAACAATATTGATAAAAAACAGTACCAGACGGACCATTTTATCCATTTTGATTTGATATTTACTATTTGAAAATAGCCATAGGCAATAATAAGGCAAAAGCCGCAACTAGGCAAAAGCAACACTCGTTCGGCTATAACGAAACCGACTGTAAAGAAGAGATTCATTGCAGGCACAAATGGTATGATTAGAAAACAGTAGCTTATTGTCAACAGCTTTGGATAAGGTTCGCGTAATTGTTTCCAAACAATCGCAAATGATGTCAATGGTAAAATAGGCGTAAACATGATTCGAAAGTCCATTAAATTAGTTATTGGCTCTACACATCCCATAGACCAATCGAAACAAAGCCACTGAGGCCAAATCAATATTAGAAGATTTAGAAAATATATGTAGTTTAATGAAAGAACCTTATTTTCAAAAAAAAAAGTTAGAACCCTGAAGAAATGAAATTAGGATTGCATTCGGTTAAAATTTATTCAACTAAATCAATTAAAATATAAATAAAGCCATCTGCAATATTAGGCATTGTATTCAATATAAAAGAACGAGTCAAATAAAAAAACAATTTAGTTTACCATTTTAGAAATCGAACAAAGATTCAGTGTACCTAATATATAAATATTGCAGTGTCTTACAAGACTGTGATTTAAAAGCGATACACAAGATGTATTCATATAAATAAAACACAGCTAGAGCATATTTTCATTTTTTTTTAATCTTCAACGATAACCTTAAAAACAAACTCAATAAACTTGTCACAATTTGTATCACAATTTTACTTTGATCATACAAAGAAAGAAAATATGCTCGTTTATGGTTGCTAACAATATAAATAAAATTAAAGTCTAATTTGACGGAAATCAACTTAAGATCTATTCAACCCAATGCAAAACTCAAATTCGAACAAATTTGAATGCATCACTTTACAAATTAAAAAGCGTTTAGATATAAAAAAATTGATCAATTATATAATTCATTTAGACAAGAAATATTAGTTATTGTCAAAACTACTTTTTGCATTAAAAAAGTCCTTATTGAATCCGAATCTCAAATTCAGAATTATAAGTATACAACGTTTCTGAGATTAAAAAAAATTAAACATTGTTCCTTGGTGTAAGTGGTGCATCCGCTTCATAATACTAAACAAATTGATCTTTGTAGTTTTTAAGTACCCGATTAATGAAGCTAGGATTTAATGAGATTGGATTGTCATCTATCTGAAACTTAGGGGGGCTAAAATCCATAATAGCAAATCGACTAATTAAAAGGACAAATAACGTAGATAATAAATATCCAACACGTTTGAAATTCAACTTTAGATCAAAAACTAAATCAAAAATAAAGCATATGCCCATAATAGTCAAGCCAGTTTCTTTAGCAAGTATCGAACAGACAATTGTAATAAAATGGCCATAAAAGTATTGTTTTCTGTATAATAATAGAGCAATTAACGCTAGTATAGAAGATAATAGATCAGCTCGGCCAACTAGAGACGCTACGCATTCGACATGGATCGGATGAACAGCAAACAATAAACTGGATCCAAAAAAAATATCATTGTAATTCCTTCCTCCATTGCTATTGTTACAACCAAAGCACGTTGTAGTGACAAAATAGAAGCATAGTACTAATAAATTATATAATACTATGTTTACGAAATGATAATAGTAGGGATCAAAACGGTTAAATCTGTAGTTTAGTCTAAAAAAAGTAATAAATTTATAACAATTTCAAGTTGTAGTTAATCAGTGATGCCAGTTTCAAATATGGAATTTCATGATTTTCTGTTAGTCATTGGTCTGCAAAGAATTAGAATTGAAATAATTTTTTTACATCCACTATTTTTTAAAGGGAGGGGAAATTTATGCTTAAAATTTAAAAAATCATGAAAAAATCTCTTTGTGCTATGGTATTGAAATTATGCTAAAGATTAAAAAAAAGTCTTAGAAAATTTATCCACTTAATTTTAAGTTAATTTCATTTATGTATAAGCAGACCAATGTCTAACAAAAAATCATCAAACGCCAGAGGGTTTGCCAATATTTTAGACATGTTTATATATGTATATATGTCTACATATATACAAAATTTTGTGTATATAATACTAAAGAAAAAAAAATCCGTTAACCAATTGTTTAAAATTTCTAGTAGTCTATTAGGGATAGAGGGAAACGAAAATGTTTTCTATTCCCTATTTGCATTTGCTCCGAAGAGATAGAATTATTTTTTATTTTCCACCACCAATGATAAATAAATTCCTACTCAAAAAAAAAAATTAAAAAATAAGTGTAGTTTTTCCACACATTATCTATATTGATCAGAGCTTTTAAATACACCCATACACTCACAAAAATAGGTACTTAAAATTAGTTGAAATTCTGACACTATATGTAACTAGTGGAAAAGAGTTTTAAAGCTGTAAGAAATTTTCACCTTAATGTATTAGAAAAGATTTCTTAATTTTTTCTGTTAAATGTAATGAGAATAATTCTTATTTTACACAGAAAAAAACTTAAAAATGGTATAAATTCTGTAAAAATATAATATCAAAACGTAAAAAGTTGCTTCTTCTAAAACTATTTGAACGTTTCCACCAATTTTAAGAGTTTTTCAACTAGTTTCACATACTGTGAGAACTTCTATTAATTTTAAGCGATTATTTTTGTGAGTATATAGTTAAATTTTTAATAGGTCAATTTGTGCTCACACGTAAACATTAAAATTATTGAATCAGGGATTTCAATGGTTGGGTCAACAGGACAATAACTCCAAAACCAGTGACTGATTGAAGCTAATATTTCAAATGAGTTATAGTTTTGACTAGTACTTTTAAAATGTATTCCCTTTTAAAACTCCAGATTCAAGAATCGTAATGTCTACTTCAGTGGCGTAGCGAGATTAACTCGCGCCTATGGCACAATATATTTTTAGCGCCCCTCTATTCGAAAACCATTTAAAATATACCCGTTTGGTGCTCCTTTGTGAACAATGCCCTATGCATGAAGCCCCCCTTGCACCTCTCTCACTACGCCACTGATCTATTTGTCACTGACAAGTTGTCGGTAGATGATTTCTGTATTTGGCAACACTGTTCAATGATAAGCAAAAACCTAAAAGTTAGAATCGTTAGAGGGCGATACGATTTATGACTGAAGTTGCTGTTGATCGGATCACCCCAAAAATCGTGTTTCAGAAGATCAAAAATTGGAACACTTTCGCTGTAAACATCACTATTATCAATGATAGCTTCTTTGTCATCGAATGTGAAATCTGCATTGCGTGACGGCCAGTAAAGTATAAAAGCTATTACACTCAGTATAAAACAATTAAAATAAAACGGCATTAATTTTCCGAAGTCAAATTTGATCTACTAAAACAACCGAATACGTCAGTTATGTGAAAACTACACAAATATCTTATTCCTGGTCTACATCTAAAATCTTATTTTTGACCATACGATACTTGATAAAAAAACGAGTAAATTTTGAAAAATTTTTTACTCTGTGAGCTTAATTTTATATTTAAAACTTCACTTTTAGTTTATTCTGTACCAAAACTTTATATCTGATTCTTTTGATTCCTTTGGGTTTGTTTTAAAAGTGATCAAATCGCTAATGGCTCACTTTTTTCCAAATCCTTTAATACTGGTATAAAAAATTTCTTGTAATTAATTAATATTATTTTAAATTCAATAAATTCAATTTTGTTCACTAATGTAATACCAAAATACCGGTATTTTTACATTAATACTGCTTTTTAATAACGGACAAAAATCGTCCGGCATTCCGGTATTCAAGATCCCGGAATCCCAGTATTGTAAGCCCTACACTGATGTCCAATTTTTTTTTTCATTATTGTCTGCATAAATTTAATAACTTAAGTTATTAAAGTTCTTCAACTTGTAAGTGTAAAAATATTTTAAAATATGTACAAAATATTTATTTCCATATACATTTTTGACATCAATCATATTTTCTAATATGCATAAAGTATTGTTTTGTTTAATAAGTATTTCTAACAAGTAGGGATTGGAAGTAATTACATCCGATTTCAAAAATGCCGAACGATCAACTGAATAAGAAAATTATCATTAGTTTGATAAATTCTATAAACTGTACAACCACTGTCATTGCATCAATTATGGATATTAATAGACAATTAATGGAATCGATGAATCTTCTAATTATCCTAGCTAAATATTACTTTCTTAAAAGAAAACAATTGGAACACCAATTTGATATTGTGGACAAATATGATTTTAATGGTACAGAATTTTAGAAATAAATTTAAAAAATTAAATTAGTTTTTAAAAAGATTTCAAAAATCATTTTCATATGACCAAATCTACGTTTGAAAAACTATTACAAACGTTTGGAAGTGATATCGAAGGAGATTATTCTGCTGGAGGTAGACCAACTTCTGCGCGAAATCAGCTACTTATAACCGTTTGGTTCTTGGCCAATAATGAAGGATACAGGTAATATTGAGAATTGTTTTAAAACATTCTAATATATTTACTGTTAAAGATTAATAGGTGAGAGATTTGGTATAAACATGTCAACTGCCTGGTCTTATGTTCAAAATGTAGTGCGTGCTTTGGAAAAACACGCTAATGAGTTCATTCATTGGCCACAGAATTTACAACACATCTCTGATATTTTTTATTCAATATGTAATATTCATTGTATTGTTGGAGCTATAGGTAGCAGCTATGTAAAGGTTTTAGCTCCCAAATTTAATTCGAGCTCGTATATTAACAAAAGAAAACTTCGTTTTATTCATTTTCAATGCGTTGCGATTCCAAATTTAAAATTCACGAATTGCTTTGCAGGTAATCAATGATTTACTTACTGTACTCATTATTCTTTTGCATTATGAAATATATAATGGAACTTTTAAAAGATAAGGCATAATGACAAGACCCTATTTAGAAAAAAACCCTAAATGCAATAAATTCTGTTTAATGAAGTACTTGTTCCATTAAACGAGAAAATTTTACTAACAATATTGTACAGTGGCAAAATAGAGTCCATATTTTGAGAAATAAACTTTCATTTTACAATCAAGATGAGATTACAAAAAAAATATAATAATTTCTACACAGAAAAGTTTCATAAGCATTAGAGCAGAGATCGGCAAAGTGGTCTATATAGACCCCTAGGGGTCTATTTAACAAATTTAGGGGTCGATCTAAGCGAGTGGGTCGAACGGGGGTGTGGATGAAAATATTATT
>AGDA01051909.1:0-15228 GCA_000281935.1 Mengenilla moldrzyki | reverse complement strand
GTACAATATATATATATATATATATATATATATGTAGGTATACCATAAATGTTTATATATATCAGGGGTGAGCACATATGATGCTATTGGGAGCTGCATTACACATATAATATATATAATAATAAAAATATAATATAATACATTAAAAAAAAACTGGATGGATGAACAGTATACCAGTTCATTCAAAGCTCTTTGTAAGAGGCAAACATGTTAATAATAACTTGGTTGCTTGGAAATGTATTTTTCACATGAATGGGAATACTCGTACTCACATTTATTTCCTCAATCTTTGCTTACTTACAATACACACACTACATGAATATCAATATGGTTTTCGAACTGTAGTACTTTATTATATTAGCTACGCACTACGCGGAGTGTAGCGTTGCGCCTTACGAAATAAATTAATGATTTTTGTTTTTGAGAAAAATTAGATGGCTTACAATAATTGTCTAAAGCATTATAAGAATTATTTTCAATTTGTAGCATTATAAAAAAATTATATTTTTTATTTTTCTGGGAAAAACCGGGACATATTTAACAACCGGCTGGGATGCCGGGACAAGTTCTTAAAACCGGGGCTTCCCGGTAAAACCGAGACGTATGGTAACCCTAGCTTTGATCATAGCATTTGTTGAAGTGACAACAATGTTCAACTACTAAAGAATATCTACACATGAACTATAGATGTCTCTTTTCGGACAAAGAACATAGGTTGCCACACTATATGGATTGTGTAATCGACATTGACATAAAAATCTTCGGACTTGTGCAGGAACACCTTGGGTTTAATTGCCGATCACTTTTCAAAACGACAAAAGCAGCACTTTAGTTGTTCGAGTGCATAGTGTGTGAATAAAATCAAGATTGTAGCGGAAACCGGCCGTTTTACATAATGGCCGCGTCATCAACGTTGCCAAATTTACAGGATTCATTTGTTCTTTTTGCGAATAAAACGTCACAATTTAACGTACGTCTTGATGAATCTGGTTTGTGTGCACAACAAAGCGGTAAAACTACTCCAACAGTTTTCATACCGATCGAAAATATTGTCGGATACCGGTTGCAGCGTCGGAAGCGGCGCCAACGCGCACATATTTTTTCAGTCTTTGATCGTGACGGTTTTCTAACTGACAATACAGACAGTCTAGATGTCGATACTCAGGACATTGGTTTGTTACAGTGTTGTCAATCGTTCAGATTTAGTTCAATTTCAATGTAGAGTTCTTGAAATCCTTATAAGGGTTCAATTCATATACTAGATTGTCCTCGATTTCTTCACTTTTATGACCTTATTTAATAATAAATAAGTAATTTTCGCAATTTCAACATTAAAAAGCAATTTTATGTTTGTAAAAAGTTGGCATATACTTATCAGGAATAAAAAAACGTAAAAAGTACGTACCTGAAAAACCAAGAAAAAGGGTTTTACATATGGTTTATAGCTTTTTTTCCAGAAAATTTTTAGACATACCCCTATATACCATACTATTAAACCAATAGTACTTAAATAAGTTTATCTACAGTTGTCTTTTCAAAATATTTGATATATTTATTTTTAATAATTAGACAATGTTGGTTTTAATAAATTCAAAAATATTTTTAATTTTTTTTTAATATTTGATTAAAATATAATTTATTTTTTTCTAAAAACAACTATGCGAACCATAAAAGACTAAAAAGCAATATTAAAATTTAGTGTGGTTTTCTTTTTTAATACTTTATGAATTATTTAAAACTATTATCAATTTCTAAGTTAATAAAATCATTAAAAACATTGTTATAAAAATAATTGCAAATATTATAACTTCATCAAAATTGGTAATGAATATATGCACATCTTTATATCTTTACACTGGATTTATGTTTTTTCAGCATTAAAATTACAAAGTTTAATATCTTGTGTACCAAAGGTGATTACGTTTTATTTCCTACAGGCCCAAGCTTTTATCTCCGAGCACTAGAACTATAGCGGAGAGATATGCAGGAAAACCAGTAATGTAACTCGAGTAGGTTCGTGTATTGTCGGTTATCTACATTTACAATACTATTGACCTATGTAATTGATACATTATTTTGTTTAAAAATAATTTTAGTGCTAATTAACTTATTTTGGATGTGGAAACGTTTATCGTTTTCCCTGAAAGCGATAAGCATTTCGATTAGTATAGCGTTTTCCATGCGTAAGGCGACGTGCTCAAGCTCTCCCCACTCAATTTACTAACAAAGAAACGTTTCCAACTCCTAAATTCAGATTTTGATCAAACTACCCTCAATCAATAGAGACTGCCTTCCGAAGCCGCAAGATAATTTTTATACGTGCGATAACACATAGACGCTTAAGTTATGGGGGTTGAAAGTGATCCATAGCAAAATATATCCGAGTTAATATCTCGGAATCTAAGGGTTTTTTAAAAAAATTACCTCTACAAAAAAGATGTGTTTTAAAAGGGCTTTAAAGTTTTTAGCCTTTAACTATGTGACATTTATCAATTTAGAAGGAGGGTGAAAAAACCTGTTTTTTTGTTTTTTTCGTATATTTTGTTGTTTACAAATGCGAATTGGATCAAACATGTTGCAATAAACTTCAAAAAAGACTCTCCATATAATATGCGGGTGAAAAAATTTTCCACCCCCTTCACTACGAGCTATGTAATTTTTTGTTTTTTCAATTTTTTACTATATCTTTGCGCGTGAACATTTTTTTAGGGAATTTAATATTTTTCTACCATAAGTCAACATCACTCTGATGGGGTGGTGGTAGCTTTTTGAGGTGAAAACTTCCCGCCGGTTTTTGGGTCGCTTTTAAATTTTACTTAAAATTTTTTGTATATTCATACATAAAACAATATATTTTCACATTTTTATCAAATAAATAGAGCATACATAAATTTTCATGATTATTAGAAACAAATAAAATTTATTATGGCCTATAAGTCCTAAAATAATAGTAATTTTCTAAGAAAAATTGTTTAAAGCATAATGTTTTTTACACAAATGCACCTTACAAATATCACATGATCACAAATATCACAAAATACTTGTTCATTAGTCTAATAACTGTATGTATGTGGTATCTCAAAATTTCTTGCTTTTTGTCTCTAAAATCCGCTTTTGTACCAAGCATATTTAAACATATTTACAAATCGAGGTGATGAGAACTGATTGAGTGTTAACGATTGTAATCTTATGATAATGCTTCGTTCAAGAAGAATAACAAGACGATTATTTATAATTACTAAATCTGAAAATTCTTTACATGATTTTTCCATAGTAAAGATTTGGGAATAAATGATAAAAATTTGAAATTAGCAAATATTTAGCAGCCATAAAAATGCGAAAAATTGAAAAAAAAGTTGCTTGAAAAGAATATTAAATATCAACTATTTTCTGGATATATTATGTCAAATAGGTGACTTCATTTTTAAATTATCGTCTTTCTTAAAAATAATGGAATAAATGTAAAATCAGCACAAAATTAATTATTATTTCTTTTGTTATTATCAATTGGTAGACTTAAGACACCGATTTTGATGTATTAGACCACTTGCAAAAGATATTAGTTTGTAATTGTATTTTAAACTTTGTTTTTATTTCGCACATTAAAGCTATTGATACTAATGGATTATTTAGAAGCATTGTATATAACAATTGCTAAAAAATAAACATTTTATTACTTTTTTGTTTAATTTGATTTTCTGACGTTTAATTTCGTAATAACGTGTCGAACGCTACGTATTCTATGATTTTAAGTTTTATTAATTGAAATATTTGTTAGTTTCCTAGATTTATTCTTTAATTTTTTGTGAACAATTATTTTTAAAAATCCGTAACTCTGAGTGTTTATTCGAAAACATTTTGTTATTCCTGTATAGTACAAATTGGCGAATTTTCATTATTTTGAAACTAAAAATGAAAAATAGGCCAATTTAAGCGCTTTTTGATTTTTATTTAAGATTAAAATGCTAAGAGCTGACTGAAACAACTTTACATTGCCTATTTAGTCAATAAAAATATAGTCAAATATTAGCCTACTTTTAGTTCTAAAATAGTGAAAATTAACCAATTTGTGTTTTAAAAGCAACTTTTAATAGAAGTAATACTCGTGTTAAAGGTTGCCTTTAACGGTTTTAATGTTATCACAAAAACTTTTGTATGTGATATCACACTTATAAATTTATCACATGTTGATTCACAGGGTTACGTTTTATTATTGTTTTTTTTTTTCGATTTTCCAATCAAAAAGAAAGTCATTTCTACAAATCAAAAGTAAGGATTACGTGTATTTAACAGCACAGTGATATCACAATCAGTTTTCCCCCTAATTTTTTTTAGAGCTGCGCGCCCAAAAATTTCAATTTTTATTTAAACATATTTTTTACACATTTTTTTATAAATAGCTATTTAAATTTGCATTTTTTTGTCGTTTTGATCAATATCAATTCTCTGTGTCACCGTTATCAATATTGATATTGTTCATTAGTTCTTAAAGTGTTTCCTAATCGATTTTGATATGTGGAGTATTCTTGCAGGGTTTAGTTTTTTTACAAAAAGTGAATTTTCGTGCACGGAAAATTATTTTTTCTATGCAACTTTTTATACTAACCATAAAATCTTTGCGCGGCCGCACACCTGCGCAGCTTAGAGGGATCACTAATCACAACGTGATGCTTTTGTGAGCATAAGTTCACAGTAACTTCTTGTGAGAGATCGTAGTAACATCACAATGATGTAACGCCTCTTAGTTCTGAGTTCACTGTGAGAGAAAACGATGTACAGAGATATTAGTTTAAAAAAACTTGATCTGAATTTTTTAAGCAACTATAGTGATTATTTTATCTAAACATTTTATAGCCTCTTATTTGACTGTAACAGCATATGGAACAAGATCTAGTGAACGGTGCCGTATTGCGTTGACATTACGGTTTTGTAAAACGGATAGTTACCAAAGAAATGAGTCAGAAGCCCAACACTGGGCTTGTGCTATAGATAAGTTACGACACAAATATAACCCGTTTTTTCAACCTAACAAGCAGTATCTGTATTTAATAATACTGAGTCCGAAATCAGGCCGTGGTCATGGTCAAAGGATTTTCGACCGGAAAGTGTGTAAAGTTTTAGCCGAGGCCGGAATTCAGTACCATTTGCGCGTATCAAAATGTTCAAATTTTGGTCACAAATCAATGCGCACTCTACCACTAACTGATTACCAAAACGTTGTGGTGGTAAGTTAATTTATATAAATTTTTTTATAGTAAGACAAAGTTTTTTCATAAATTTTGTTCTAAATGTGCTATGAGGTATTCGTACATTAGCACTGCTGCCTAGTGGCTTACTGTACTTCTAATAAGTAGTTAAGTTCAGTTAGACAATTGCATGTACTTAACAAAATCAAGAAGAAGCCCGACTATGTTCCCTTTAACAATGGTCTGTTTGAGATTATTGATCCAGGGTTAGCCTTTCTCAATTTCATAGAATTATCGTATATGATGGTGGAGATCTGGCTCTTTTTTGCTTTACATTCAACACAAAGGCTCCTTCTTAAGGAGACTAATAATGTATAAATTTTTTTTGAAACAATAATGGCCGGTTAGAAAGCCACTTATTGTTCTTAACTGTTTCCTACTTGAATTTAAAATTTTTGCAGTTCTTTGTTTGCAAGATCCAGTTTAAAAACCTCTCTAATTTTATTTGAATAACCTCTCTAAATATTCTCTATAACGCATACATTAAATGCGTATATTTTGGTTTGGAATACTAACGCCAGTGTTTCAAAGGAGACACTCATCTTATACCTTGGGAACGGACTGTGGATTACTACGCTGGCCAACTCTTCTTTCCTAGATCTATCTGTATAGCAGATTAATGATCCGGAAGGAAGTTTACGTTTCTCTAAACACGTCAGCATTGATACTGAATGATTTTTTAAGTGAGTAACGTCATGATTGATGGTTACGAACCATGTCTAATAGTTATTCATTGATTACAGTTTCAATAAACACATGTCCAGAAGATTAACTTCTATTTTTTTTTCATCCTGAGTCTATGTACACCTATTATCGTTTCTTCTCTAATGTATATATCTAAGGATATGATGTTTAGAATAGTTTACATAAATAGTACCTGATGCTGCTCTTTTAAATTCAATTTTTTGTACAATCATGATATAAAAATGTAAGAAAATATGTGCTAAAAAAACATAAAATACATTTGGGTGTTGTTTTTAAAACGCAGATTGGAGGTGATGGTACGCTGTTTGAAGTCGTCAATGGAATTTTCAAACGCAATGATTGGAAGCAGCTTTTTGAGCATTTAGCAATAAGTATAATACCTAGCGGTTCAGGAAACGGTGTAGCCAAGTCATTGTGTCATCATACTAATGAGAAGTATGATAGTTCATTATTGGGATCTATTTTGACAGTAGTTCGCCATCGAAAACATGCTGTAAATGTTGTCCAAGTTCACATATCAACAAAAGTAAATTATTTTATAAACTTTCATACAAATTAATTTATTACTGTTTAAAAAAAAGTTGCACATATTTATTATTTCATTTGGTTAATAAAAAATTATAATTATTTTTCATGGTAGTGATTTCTTATTTGTTGTTAATTTCCTATTTGCAGTAACAAGTTTTTAACAGAATATCATTAAAGTAAAAGGAACAAAAAAGCGTTAAATAATGTAAAGGACATATAATAAATATTTGACGCTTGCAAGTTGTGGTGGCTAAAGCTGTGCTTTCCTAATTGCATTTTTGTTTCGTCGTCAATTGTATAATAGAAATAGACGAAATTGGTTTCCTAGCTCGCAACAATTTTTTATATCTATTCCCAAAATATCGTTCGACGACTAAAAACGTCGACATATTCCACATACCGCTGCGAGATAAAAACGCAACTAGGAAAGCAGAGGTTTAGCCGTCGTTACCTGCAAGCGTCAAATATTTAATATATGACCTTTGAATAATTTGACGCCTTTTTGTTCCCATTTGGTTTAATGATATTCTGTTAAAAATTTGTTACTACAAATAGGCAATTAACAACTATTAAAAAGGTTGTTATAACAGTCCTTGCAGCAAGTTTTTAGAAGAAAAAAAACTTTCTCTTGTAATGACACACAGGGAAATGTCTCAAATGAAAAGTCTTTGAGTAAACGAATTAAAGGCCGTGAATCAGTACCCCTCTTATCTTAAGGTAATATCAAGCGACCAATACACATGGATGTTGATTACCAAAATAAAAGCTTCTAGGGTTCTTACTGAGAGAGATCTATTGAATAAAAATTCATACGATCTCAGCATCAAATTTCTGACGATGTGAACTGTACATTTACTCGGTAATTATTGGAATAAAACGTATCAAAACAAAATAAAGGTTAATTAAATAATTCGATTACCAATACAATGTCTAAATTTTATGGAAAGCGGTGATACAAATTCCAGAAAGAAAACAAAACTCAAAGGTATTCAGCATAGAGAATCCACAAATGAAAAAAGCCAAGCCTAAGGGGAAACATTTAGACCTCAAAAAAAGAACTAGGTGTATTCAAACTTTGAAATATAAAATAAACTAAAGTAAAATAATAAACCATGCTTGTTAGACGGGGTTAGTATTCTAATACTGCAGCCGAATAGGTTATTGTACGTTTAGCAAGCCGGTGGTTCGATGGAACAATTGTGGGCATTAAAAAAGTAGTCCGATTGTATTTCTTGGTAAGAGACTACTCGGCATCTTACTATCCTAGGACGTTTATTTAGCGAAATATGAGAGTAGTTGGCCGAACATTCTATAAGCAATTCTTTGAAAACCCTTCACCCTTAATGATTTTGCTGCAAGTCTCTCCAATGCTGAGTCATACTAAACTTATATTGTAAGAACAGTTATTAAAAAGCTGCTATTTTCTTCCAATAAAAGAATACTATTAGAACGATTTCTTATTGTAAATCGTGATCATACGAAAGGAGAGGCTTGAATGCTGAGGCTTAAAAGTTTTTTATACCTCTAAGCATCTTCAACTTTATTTATTGGTGTTACCGCTGCTTTCATGGTCTAATTTTTTCCCTTTAGAAAGTGTTCACTACTTTTTTATTTACGAATTTCTTGCGGTGAACGCCGGAAAGCATTGTTTTCAGGAAGGTTTCCTAGAAAGTTTATTTTTACATTGAGTTTTGATTGGTTAATATCCCTCCATTTTATTTAGATTCATGTGAATCTGATAGTCGCCGGATAAGTGTAGGCTCGTGCTGTTATTGACCCGGTCATGACAATGTAAGGCTTTTATCCTAGGGTGCCGACCGACACCCTAGTGGCTCCGTTGTCCCTATCACTCGCCCCGGGTACAAATCAGCTTATCGACACGGGTTGCTTTACACCTTAAGTTTGGGGTAAAGATAGGGGTTGATCCGCGAACTCTTATTTGTTTATTCGAGGCTGTGATGAATTTAAAAATTTTAAATGAAAAATTTATGAATTTATTAAGTTTATTACATTGTGACATTAATAGGTATCATGTCGAATTAAACTATGCGTGCGACATCACATTTATCAACATTAATGTTATACAGAAACTTTGTAATATGTTTTATATGTTACAGTAATATTAAGACAATGTTACTTTTAGTGATTTTAAACTTCTAAAATTTTTTTAATACCGTTCTTAACATTTTTGCTATTATTTTTATGTGGTATTAACATGTGTTTTATATTATTATTCTAAAAGTTTTGTAACATTTGTTTTACAACATTCCTGTTTATGATTGTTCTAAATTAATATATGTTTACATTCACAGGTGCTTTACTCATTGTTATCAGTTAGTTGGGGCTTGTTAGCCGATGTTGATATCGAAAGCGAAAGGTTAAGAAAGTTAGGCTATCACAGATTTACTATTTGGTCCATAATTCGACTTATTAAATTGAGATCCTACAAAGGAGTTCTTTGGTACTTGCCGTATTCACCGCCATCAGAAATAACGTCTAATAGTAGTTTGGATATAAAAAAAGACGAAGCGCCTGTCCATTCTTTAACACTTTCCGAAGTGCCTCTTGAACGTCATATTAGCTGGAAGTCAACAACGTCAAGAGAAAACTCGTTTCATTCCTCGTCGAGTACTTCGTATAGCTCTGCACATAGTGAAAGCAGTCAAAGCCAGACTTACGGTCCTTTACCAGTTCTTTTGCCTCCACTGCACGAGCGTATTGAAGATCCTAAGTGGTGTAAAATCGAATCAGAATTCGTAATGGTGCATGCCAGTTACCTAACACATATGAGTGAAAATTGTTTTATGAATCCAAATAGTCGGCTTAACGATGGCATTATTTGGCTAACTGTGATTTTGAAGGGATTGCAACGTCAAAAGCTTGTTTCATTCGTTAACAGTTTGAGGAATGGCACTCATTTAGAAAGGAATGATTACGGTGATTGGTTAAAAGCAATTCCAGTTAAAGCATTTCGTTTGGAGCCACAAAATGGGAAAGGACATTTAACTGTTGATGGCGAATCAGTCGAATGTGGCCCTATACAGGGCGAAATATTTTCTGACTTGGTACATCTTTCAATCGCTTGACATATATGTTGATAACTGTTTAATTTGCGGGACCAATGTTGGTTTTTTTTAATTTTAAGTTATATTAAAATTCATATTTTGAATTAAACGTTTTATGCATAAAATAGTATAATATACCTAGATACAAATGTGGTCAAACTTTATTCTTTAGGGGCGACTTGTTCTGTAAAATGCATTTTAATTCTAAATATTGAGGCCGAGTTCAGAATTGTACTTGAGTGTTAGATTCTCAAGTATATTTATATTTTCAAACATAAAATTTAAGTGAACGCAAACTGCTTAGTTTTTTAGCCTTGTGGACTACATTTAAAACATTTGCAATCTATCAGCCAACCGTGGTTAACGTGTTAGCTACTTCTGATTCAAGTACTATATGTAGATTCAAAAACCAAAGTCTTTGTTTGCTTTTTTAGAAAAAATTAATCCACTTCATGATTTTAAAAAAATAGTGCAATACAGCTTACAAAAAGCAATTGATATCTGTACAAAACTCGTTGTAAAATTTACCTCTACAACTTTTATGAGAACAGAAAAAATATTACTCGAAAACTAATTCAAAAATTCAAGTACTTAATGTTAGGGCATTCTGTTTTTTATGTTTCTCTAAAGAAATTCAAAGTATTTTTTAAATTTGTGAGAAAATATGATTTTTTACATTTTTTTTAAAGAATTTTAAATTTAATATCTTGAAAACTGCAAAAAATTTTCTGAGAAGCTTAAATATAAATATAAACTTTAATAAAAGATTTTTAACAGGTTAATTTCATCCCGAAAATTAGCTCATAACTTTTTAAAACTTTTTGTGTTTTTATAGTACACTAAGCATGGTCTTTTTTCGTTGTTATTATTGGTAAGAATTATATCGTAACTTGTTTCCAAAAACAGTAATATTATAGCGCTTTTTATAATCATGATTTCATGTTATGTTGATGAAACATTTGTTTTAAGGCATATTTAAAAGAAGTATATAATTTTTCAATGAGAATTATATTTTTTTAAATTGAAATTTTCATACTGAAAACCAAGTGCAAAAAAATCTTAAATATCGTAAAAAAGAAAAAAAAAATTAAAAGTGATCATTTTATTTTATCTTCGATTGAGTTTAAAAGTGGATTTAATAAAATTGCTCCAATGGTATATATTTTTATCGATATTTAAAGCAACTGAGTTTATCAGGTGCTATTGTTTTAAAAATATGCATATATTGGTTATAACGATAGTTTTCATGATTTTATTAACTAGGAAATTAACAATAGTTTTAAATAAATATAAAGCATTAAAAACGAAAACTATAACAAATTTAAAGCATTTTTGGTCCCCGCAAGGTATTAAATTAAAAAGTAAACACGGATTTGAGTAATACTAAATTTTCACTACAAGTACTGAGAATCAAAAACAGACGTGAAAAAAGCCGGATGTAAACGTCTTAAAACAAACACCACTATTTGAAGTAATTCTAAATAAATTTTTAAAATACAAAACGGAATATATTTGATAAAAAATCGGTATCAAAAAATCATCATACAAAAAAACTTAAGCCTAAAAATAAACAAAGAAATATTATCACTAAAGTTAAAAAAATTAATGGAATCATAGTTCACAAACGATCCGCGTACAATTTGCACATACGGTCGACAAATGATTTGTTTAACTCTTCTACAGGTAAATCATCAGCACAAACAGTATCACTAGTATTTGCCTTTGCATCACTTTCATCTAAACTACCCGTATTCTCCACAAATGTAGATACATCATTGTCCACAGTTGGTTTTCCACCATTAATTTGTTCTCGGATTTCCAACTGCTTTAAAACTTCCTCAACTTTTGCTTGCGCTTCAAACATTTCACGCACAGAAAGTCCATATTCACTAATATGGAAACCCTTAACTTCATGTTTAATACTGGCATTTTGCTCATGATTCTTTTCGAAACAAGTATCTGATTCACAGCCCTGTTAAAAGAAAAATTAAAGTTATAATTCTAATAAGTTACTTTGTAATTTTTATAACATTTTGTGTCTCTATTAACCGCTTGTATACCAGAATATTTTGGAAAAAACGATCGAAAAACGCCAAGGAGCGCAATTGTGCTCCTTTCATTACCCACCAAAAAGTCAAAGAACGCGATAATGCTCCTTGACACCATGCATGCTTCTGATAAACAGCATGCTTAAACAAATTACAGATGTTCCGCCAATTTCCTGTTTTGATCAAATACCTTGGCTTTTTTCGACACAAAATTAGAAAAGCGCAAAAGTGGTTCAAAGTACACAAACGGTTACTGTTTTTTATAAAGATTATTTGGACGAGTACATTTTACAAAATTTATTTTTCAGTTAAATGGACAGATTTTAAAATAAATAGATACTTATTACTTGTCAAAGCTCACTTTCAAAGCCGCAATGTAACATACCTAATTCATTACAATGATATGCTTAATTGAATGAAGCAGGAAAAAAATCAGTGTAACACTTAGGGATACTTCCTCATAAATTAGTTTGTATTCAGAACTTTTTGCGTTTACGTCCAAATGTCGATAGAATCACATGTTTTTCTAGACTTGTGTTCAGACATTATTTGTAGTTTTTTATTCTAATTTTATTCTTTTTGTAAAAATGCCCCCGAAGAAAAAACTCCAATATATTAAAAATAAAACGTGAAATCACTAATAAGCAAAGACGGGGTATATGACATTATAATTGGCCTACATCAACCATTTGTACAATTCTTAAAAACAAAGACAAATTTAAGTGTTTCGATTCTTTTATGTTCCGAGGTCTAATTTTCATTTCAGGTGATAGATCAATTTATAATAGAGAAAAAATGAATTTGAATAACGATTCCTAAAAATTAGTAAATACTCTTTTCTTTAAGTAAAAGTTACACATGTTTTCTCTTGAACATTTCTTGGCATTCTTATGAATGCTGCGAATTCCTCAATCGTATTCAAATCAAGGAATTTCAAGAATCCAACATTTGTTGTCTAAGACCTGAAATAAACGTTTTCAAAAACGAAATCGAAATAAACAAAAAGTCCTTGGATGCCGCAAATTCCTCAAATTTTGGCAATGAAAACCTGTATAAAAGAAGCTACACAACTTGTGAAACTAACTTTAGTCTTTTTTGATTACTAACGCGACTAATAGTTCAGCAGTTTTAACTTTACCTTCGCGAAATATTTAAATAAATTGTTAAGGTTTTTATATTAGAAATAATCTATTTCTCCGGTAATTGGTAACTATTTGGTTTCCATCAATCTCTGATCGACGTTCCGAGTTGTAACAGCATGGAATGCCACATTTTGTATTAATCCATATAATTAACACTAAACGTACGGACATTTTTCCATACCTAATCTCACCATAGGTAGTCATTTGATCCCGTATGAAATAAACAGATTTTTAGTAAATTTTTTTTATTTATTAAAGGAAATAATTCGCAACATCATTTCTGATTTCATATAAAATTAAAACCATATTTTTATCGTTATAAATTTTCAAATGGGGTTATTTGACCTCGCTTGGTACGTTTAGTGTTAATGTTGCTTCGTTATAACAAATGCTTTGCTTTTAGATTACAGAACAATTTATTCTCGTTAGGTAAGCTTCCACAATATATTTTGTTTCTTTAGTTTTTAGGTGCGAGATTTCAATAACTTTTTTACTAGTCTTTACAAACTGTTCAAAAATTTAAAATAATGAAAATTTACCCCTGAGTTTTTAACTTCAACAACACTATCAACAACCGATTTATTGTTAACATTTTCAGCTTCAACAATTGACTCTACTATTTTAACACCCGTACTCATTTCAATCACAACCTCGCTGTTTTCTACGCTTGAAGTAAATGTTGACTTATTAATATCAGCATTGGAAACATCTACCAAATTGGTAGCATCAATACGACCTGGTTCATCCTTATTTCCTAAATCCTTAGCACCATCAGCACCCGTAATTAAGCCGTTCTCAGCTTTAACTACGTCTTGTTTATCAAGAATTTCTACATCTTTAGCATTAACATTATCATCACCTATAGATTCTGCAAACTGCACACTAGAATCAATTGGTTCTTTAATTTCGGTAATAGTAAAATAAGGAATCCGTATTGTTTTTCGGGGAGTTTCATTATTAGATTCTTCGTCAATATTTCCCCAAACTACATTATCTGTATTTCCAGCATCTAAAGCTTTATCGGCTTTTGTTTCATCCGTTGCAATTTCATTGTTAGTTGAATTCGTTTGATTATTTGAGGTAGTTGTCATCTGCAGAAATTCCAAGTCTTTTTTCGCCTTTTCCGATTGTAATTTGTCATCATCGGGTAACTTTTCCATAAACTCGTCTTGCTTAACAGCCTTTTCGTTATTGTTTACGTCATTCTGCGGCTTTAAATCACAAACATCTATTTTTTGAAAATAAAACATTAAAAAATCGATTAAAAAATGATATTGAATTGACACTTTCAAACGTTCTTTATGAGTATCAAATGTTCAATTAATATTACTATTAATTTAACTGTTTGCCTTCTACGAGCCATTTTAGCGCTCTTCCGTTTTTATGTCGGGAAAAGCCAAGGCATTGTATTGAAAGTAAAAAATTTCCTGCACACCTACAATGTCAAAACGTAATAAAAATAGCGCAATCACGCTTCTTCGAGTGTTTCGACAAATAATCGTAGAAATGAGATCGCATTTTTTGGCTTCTTTGGTCGTGTTTTTCCTAAGCAACTGGTAGGTTAAAGGTTAATCAGCTAAAAATTAGTTAAAAAGAAAAACAAGATAAGTGTAAACTGAACACAAACCGCCAACAATCCATTCATTACCTTGTTGCGAAACTTTTTTTTCTTCATATTTTATTTTATTTTTTAATTTTTATATTGTATGTATCATGATTTATTTCTGTCACTATGTATTAATTTACTTGTAAAATTGTACAAGTTTATTAATAAGTTAGATTTCCTTTCATGAAAAGAAATCTAACTTACAAAAGCTTTTATTTCCATTCTTCGCTACTTTATAGCTGCTTCATATATATATATATATACACAGGATGTCCAACAGGGTAGGAACAAAGTAATTGCGCCCTGCGTCAAAGCAACGCCATCTGTGTATGGTATGAGGGAAGATATCCTGAAGTTTTTTTACGTTGCAGTTTATTCAGTGTTTAGCCTCTCTTTGAAATGTTTCGCTACAGCAAAGAAGATCGGATATTTCTCTTAACAGAGATTATTAAAAGCGAGTGTTCTTGGACTACAGTACAGAGAAAATGGAGAACTAGTAAAAACGTAAAAGAAGCTCCAACAGCTAACATGCTACGAAGGTAAGTCCAGCCTTGAAGTTAGTGCACATTTTTCCACTTACAGAAAAATACGTTTTTTTTCATCCGAATCTTTTTTGTTTACGTAATCTTAGTCTACACGACAAATTCATGAGAACAGGGTCCGTTGAGGATGATACCGAAGCGATGGCTACACATACGGCTACAGTTTCAACTTCTGCAAACGTAAAGCTCATTGAAGATCTAATAGCGACTGAACCGACAATGTTCGTGAAAAAGGCTTGCATTCGTGACGGAATTAAGCGATCAACATTTCACAACATCTTAAAACGCCTTAAGTTCAGTCCATACAAGATTCAAATTGTGCAGGAACTCACTCCGGTTCACATGG
>AGDA01051850.1:0-13434 GCA_000281935.1 Mengenilla moldrzyki | reverse complement strand
CTTAAATCTTCTCGAGACTCCACATTTAATTTCTTTTTGCACTCGGAAAAAAATTGAATTCACATGACTGAAACGGGCTTGAACCATATAAGAACTTGGAAATGCTAGTACAAATAGCTGAGTTATTTTACGTACTCAGCTAGATATATATGATTTGCGTATTAATAATATTTTCATCGACCCCCGTTCGACCCACTTGCTTAGATCGACCCCTGAGTTTGTTAAATAGACCCCTAGGGGTCTATATAGACCACTTTGCCGATCTCTGGCTTAGTGATTGGTATCCGACCTTAACATTTAGTTATTCAAATTCAAGTCTCCCTGGCCCCGACGACTTTTGCCAGCTTTTCCGCCGGATATACTAAAGATGACGATAATAGAAAAAATTATCAAGAGCTTAATGTCAGTGAGCTCAAATTTCGGTGGTGCTAAGTCTATTGAGAAAGCTGAACTACACAAAATATATAATCCGTGAAAAGTTGCAGTTATTTACGATAATATAAAATATAATATTGACGATTCGTATCTAAATCTGAACGAAAAAAGTTACTTATTTGTAATATATAATTTGTAAGTGACTGAGATGTCACATTCAGTTAATAAAACTATAATCTTTTACACACAAATAAGTCAGCATAAAACATTTATTATTTTTCAATTGAGAAATAGTTAGGGAAGTGCTCAAAAATTAAAAAGGGAAGTTTTTATCATGTAATCTACTAAATATATGTGGAATATTACTACTTAAAGCTCAAGTCACATTTAAAAAGCAGTTCGTTCATAGATACAAATTAAACATACGTAACAAATAGATCAAAGTATACGTTAAAAGTATAGTTGTGTAAGTGTAGTGAAATCTTCTCTGATATGTACTTCGATATTAATAATATGAATGCTTAGGTCTTATCATAAATGCGCAATATAGGTTAGTTGTTATAATATTGATATTTTAGGTACCTGTTTCGCGTTATTTACAATACATGTTAAAACAAACTCAGCCTTTTTGTGGGCCGGTTTTTACATTTTGCCCGAGTCGGTTTCGCGTTCCCATCCGCCCCTGGTTATAATGAATTAAAAACTTAAAAACAAAAAGTGTGAATTTTTATTATTATGCATTTTACTATTTATAAAACATAAAATATCGTTGAAAAGTTTATAAGATAATTTAGTTTCTAGCTTAAGAAAGTTTATATAAAAATAGGGTAGTTTTAATGCTCACGTAGTTAATTTTCTTTTTTCCCTGGCAACACTGTGTGTAAAACAATTTCTTTTTCTTAGCTTTGTGATCTGTGCTTCTAATTTAAAAAAGAGCGCTATTTTTTAAAATCAAAAATTTTATTTGTGACTTTTACTGAAAATAATTATGTTGATAGACATAATTAATGAATTAGAATTCTATGCACTGCCTTCCACTTTATGGGCATTACATATTGATCCGAACAATAAATTCATTGTGGTGAATCATATTTTTGTTGAGCCTAATCCGAGTTTAAACATCGAAATCGATAAGCAAATTTTTATACACTACAACAGCATAAAGCAAGTGATCGAATCTTTGATTTTTATTAATCAAAAGGTCGTGTCAACAGCGCCTATTCCAAGTCTAAGAACTGAAATTTCACGAACTTCAGACTTATTTGATCTTATTTTTAAACTGGATGAATTGAAAATTTGTCCCAATGCAAAGATAGACGATTTTTGTTTATTGTTAATTAACGATAAAAGCTTACAAAATTGTTCAAATTGCAATAGTATTGTAGTCGCTCAAACAATTGAGACATCTAATTTTCAGTTATTGGAAAATACTGAAATCGTTGAAAATGTTTTGAACGAAACACTAAATGAAATCACATGTCAAAATACCATTTGTGCTCCAACACCAATGCCAGTTGTAAGTGAACCAGAAAAGCCGACTTTGAAGCCTTTCAATTGTGATAAATGCTCGAAAACATATACGCGAAAAAAGACGCTGCTTAATCATTTAGTGAAACACCAAAGAAAAAGTCTGTGTCAAATATGCGGGGTTACGCTATCGTCCAGTTCACGGATGTCTCGTCATATGAAAATCCATAAACGGAAAAACGAGGAAATTGCAAAAAGTGAAGAAAACGATCATATGAATTTTGTTGATACGATACTGTCATTCGAGTGCGATGTCTGTTCCGAAATCTTCGATAACGCGAACGGCCTAAAAGTACATAAAGGTACCGTTCACGGTACAGATCAATCGACCAAATCAACTTGTGATTTTTGCTCAAAAACCTTCTCTAGTCGACAAAATTTGCATACGCATTTAAAAACTGTTCACTCGACGCTCAGACCTTATAAATGTTTAGTGTGCGAAAAAGGTTTCATATATCCACGATATCTCAGAATTCACATGAGAACACATACGGACGAAAAACCGTTCTCGTGTCCGTTCTGTGACAAGGACTTAACATCCAAAGCGAATTTAAAGGTGCATTTGCGTCTGCATACTGGCTCCAGACCATTTACTTGTCAGTTTTGTGCGAAAAATTTCACTACTTTCAGCAACTTGAAAATTCACTTGAAAATCCATAAAGTTTAAAATCTTATTTTTGATTAATTGTAATTAATCACATAATAAAACTAATTTAAAAAACATCAAAATTTACTTACAATTCCCAAAACGGTTATAAATATTAATAATATATGAAATTGTTTCTACAGTTACGAAAATTATTAAATTAAAAATAAAATTTATATATTTAATTTTACAAAAAGATCTTTTTTGTAATATTTAATATTAATAACATGTAGTATACTTTCATCACTTTTAGTCTTCTGAATCATTCATAAGCGAAAAAGATAGCGCTTTTTTATAATGTGTGAATTAATTATTGAATGGCTAATAATGATGAAGGGGTTGTATTTTCATTAAAGTACATTGTAAGAAAGATTTTTTTACTACTTACTTTTGTAAAATCAATAATAATATCGTGCATGAAGAATTGGGCTTATATGAGTTTTTTTCATGCATATTATAGAAATTGAAAAAGTAATACAACACAGTTCATTACGGTACCGTGATACGCACAGTATGCATTTCATTTCGAACATGTTCGCAGTCATTTTATGGCTTTTTTGTGTTTGCAAATATTGTAAGCATTTCTGTTATTTTATAGTTATAGACATATGTAAAATACATGTTCATTTAGCGTATTCGATTGATTGCTTTAAATGTATTTCGTTCAGTGGCAACAATCCGGCTTGTGAAGATCCGTTTCATAACAATTACAGCTTGCAATTATTGCAGTCTCCATGTATGGGTGGTCGTAAAGGTCGTAATGGTGTTTTCCCAGCAACATCGTGCATTAAAATTGTTGGATATATTGGTAAAAGCATTTCTAACAATAAACTTTTAACGTATAATTTCGGTAAATAAAATAAATTAGTAAAAAAAGAGTTAAATTCCAATTTGACATATAAAACAAAACAATTTATTGTTTAAGTTTATCGATATGTTTAATTCTAATTAACAGCCAACAATCTGCAAACCTCACATTACAAACTTCTAATCATAAATTGAACATGATTAGTATAATGTTTGCATTTACTCGTTTACTAAATTGGATTAGCTCTCTCAGCCTTTATAAATAGATAAAATTATGAAGTTACTAGGAGATTTCGTTTGTTGTCGAAGATTTTTTTATCGATTACCTCTGAATTATCGACTATCATTGTGATATAAGAATACAAATTTTTTGTGATATATCACTTTCCTATCATATAGATATCACATTTTTTTCACTATGATAAATAAGTAAACTAGTTTCATGCTATCACTCTGATAATTAAAAAACACTGTCACAGTATTAGCAGGAAAAAATCTATAACAGTGATAAGTAAAATTACATTACAATAATATAAAAGAGAAATCTATAAATGTAATACATATAAAGCTTGTATCATAATGAAATTTTTTCAACAGAGATCACTCGTTTTGTCTGAAATTACTGTGTACATTATAGTTTTTTTATAAGGAAGTTTATGATAATACAAATGATGATTTTTTTATATCATAGTAAAAAATCTTGTCAATTTTAAAAATCAATTTATTTAAAGAAGTATATTTCTTTGAATACTTTTTGTAGTGATATTATAGTGATTAATTTGACACTACTTGATTTTTATAGGGTTATTAATATTAATTACCAATTAAAATCTAAATTTAAAACTCAGTAACAAATTTGATTCAAAATCTGTGTTTTTTTTTAATTAGGAATACATTTTTCAATAAAATCTATCGCTTAAAAATTAATAATAAGGAATATAAAGTATGTACAAGTCATTATTTAAAAAATACATAGTTGTATCGCCGTATTTTTCCGAAAACAAGACATCCTCCGAAAATAAGCCTTTCGCGTTCCAGAAGAAGATGACATGACTGTAATTGAATAAATAAATATTAAATGAAAAACTATAAATATATCTTTATTTCTACTGCAAAATAAGCTTAAGTTGTTTTTAATTTCTTTATTAATTATAATCTTAAGTTTACGTTTGAAAATACATGTGTAACTTTTAGGGAATTCAATCTGTAATAAAAATATCGTTATATGGCGATACCGATTGATAAATATTAACCAATTATTCAATAATTTTATACAGTAAATTGTAATTGTTCTCCATTTTATATTATAACCAAGATATTTATTATTTAAAGGAAAAATCTTATTTTTATGAATGTACATGTACACAATATTCAAACAATCGTTTAAAAATATTATTTAAAAATATGTTTTAATATTATTTAAAAAATGATGCACTAAAATTTCTGTTTACAACGAAAAATAGCAAGTATCATTAATTTTCTGTACCATGATAACAAAATAGGACATATCAAAGTCATTTATTTCTACTGGGAATTTAAAAATGTTTATAAATTTTTACGTAATAGTAGAATACAACACAGTTTAATATAATTATATTGTAAAATTAAATTACTTCTTCATACGTATAGCTCAAAAAGAAAAAATAAAACGTCAGTAGTTTACAAAATATTTAAAAGATGTAGAATAATTAAAATTAATTATTACAAATTAACATGCCAATTTTTTCAAATAGATGAAAAAAAAAGTTAGTTTCATTTCAACGTGTAAATAAAAAAATTAATAATATGCTTGAAGTTTTGTTAATTTTTATATAATTAGAAACACTGTTTAAAAATCTTTATTGTAATAAAATTATAATTTTCACTATGTCATACAATTTAAAATTAAAATCATAATTTTATTCTAATTTTTATAAATTTTAATAGGTGAAAAATCTAAATGAATTTATCATAAGTAACTAAAAAGTAACAGGTATATAATAAATCATTTAAGAAAAGAAGAGAACAGACCAAGATTGCTTATGAAATTTATATATTCATTAAAATTTCAGTTAAAGATATAGAAGTCATGCGGCTTTAATTATATACATGGATATATCTAATTGTATATATTGATTTTTTTCAGGACAAGTGTTTGTAAAATAGAAATTAAAGTTATGTAAGCTTCATATCTTTCATTTGTGAGAACACAGTAATTGAGAATTTAATACAGACAAAAAAAACTTAATAGTATTTTAAGAAGTCGCTTAAAATCAAAGACTTCTGACTTATAGAATAAGTTTTGTGAGAAAAAAATTCCCTTATCATAAGAATAAAAGAAATTAATACAAAAATTAAATTTTTTATCTCATTTATTAACACTATTTGACCACTTTATATAAGGTAATAATTTTAATCAACAATAGATGAAACTAAAGACAAAATAACAATTCGAGGATGTGCTTTGGATAGTGGTACACCAACTACGGATACTGAAATCGTAAGAATATCGCATTGTGGTCGTTTTTATTACAATAATAAGTAATATTTATATTTAATTTAATTTTAATTTAATCAGTGATATAAAATTAAATTTATATAATTCTTACGTAAAAGGTATGTCAAAGGCTGTTTACAAAGTTGCAGTGACGCTGACGGCTGTAACGGCTCAATTGTTCACATAAAACGACCGAACTGGTCTCACTGGACATTATTACTAGCAATTGTCATTGAAATATTCATTTAGGCTTAACTTCTTGATCTGTCAACTTTCGAACGTAGATCGCATTTTCCGGTATTGGATCCGGATGAACTTCTAATTCGTATAAATAAGAGCATGCAATTGCAATCATTTCACCTAAAGCGCAATTAATAAACTTGTCACAATAATCAACACATTAATTATATAAATTTACCATCGTGGCTAAAATTCACGGATGAAACTGACGTGTGATACGGGAAAAATTGTCCAAGTCGTTTCTTATTAAAACCGTCCCAAATATTGACAAGTCCATCAGAGCCACCCGTGGCGAAAGTGTTATAAATGTTGTGAAAACTAATTGTGTTCACAGGATATATGGTCTCAGAGCCGGCTACTTTGGTACGATGACATTTAAAAGCGTATTTTTTCTTTTGTATTTCTGGACTTGGATCGAAGTATTCAAAAGCAACTCTGCCTTCAATACTGCCGATTACGAATCCTTGCTTATTAGGAAAACAACGAATCGCTCTGGTTTGATATTTTAAACCGGATTCGCGTCTTTCGACAAAACTCGACATATTTCTCAAGTCGGAAATCAACACTTTCCTTTCTGATGTTCCCGTTACTACTTTTTCATCGACCACACTCATTGCGTACACCTGTTTATTAACATTAATATTTAATCTTTTTTTACATACAAGTAAAATGAAATAAAAGAAGCTAATCACGAACTATAGTATTTCTAATGTAAAGCGATTTAACAACTGAGACCATTTTTTTAAAACTTTCTTACACATTACACATACCGTTTAGTCTTTATCACATTTAGGAAATGTAACCACGAATTTTTAGAACATGTTTTACATATTGAAATCAAATATATTATTTAAAAATATATTGCTACACTCAAAAAAATTTATGGAATTGTTTAATTTTTCAAAAATAAAACATTTTAGTAAGAAGTAAACATAATACTAATCTCTTGAATGGGTTATCGATTATTGCTAAAAAAAATTAAATAAATTAGATGGCCTTAAACTTTAACTTTTTATAACAAATAGTAATTAACTTTTAATGATGTACTAAAGTACATCCAATTTTTGTATAAATAGACAAGGGAACTTTTGTAAAAGAAGAGACTAATTTCATGCTTAGAATAAAGAACGTTTCTATTCGAAAGAGTGTTCTAAGATACGAGATGATATTTTTCAAAAAGTCGATTCTTGTTTAATGAAACAATAAGTAAACTACATAATTAGCTTTACTATAATTATCGAGATATTAAACCGTGGTTCATATTAAATAAATCCTTTAAAATATATCAATGATATCAAAAAATGTGATCCTCAATATCTTATACTATAACGATATAGCTTTTTTAATTGTTGATAATTTGATTAAAAAAATGCACAATTTCAATTTCATTTTTTTAACAATCTACTGTTTCTCTTTTTAAAATATATTTGAGTATATTGAAAAGAAATTAACAACATTTTTCAATATAATCAGTAAAAGATTTTAGGGCTAAAAAATATAAAAAAAGTTTATTGTTGGCGAGAAATTATTATAATCATAATGGCTCCTTTAACAAATTTAATTTAGTTCAATTCATACTTTGAATTGATTGTAATAATTAAAACTACAAAATTAAACTCAAATCAAAATAAACTTTAATAGTAGTATAAAGTTACCTTATTACCAGTTTTGAAAATTCCACAGCATTTTGGTG
Organism: Mengenilla moldrzyki; assembly: GCA_000281935.1. Taxonomy (NCBI): domain Eukaryota; kingdom Metazoa; phylum Arthropoda; class Insecta; order Strepsiptera; family Mengenillidae; genus Mengenilla; species Mengenilla moldrzyki. The sequence continues at coordinate 5,670 of AGDA01051850.1, read as the reverse complement.
CCCTAGGATCCCATAATCGCATGCTGGCATCCCAACTACCAGTCATAATTCCATTTATAGATGAACAGTATTCAATACATCGAATGGCATTTTCGTGTGCTCCCAAACATATATCTTTAAAAAAATATTGCATTCATATTAGTTGTTTTCAATGTTTCATTTTCTAAAAATGTAATAGCATAGAACTGATAATAATACTGATAACCAAAAACAATTTGTGCAAAATTTAAATTTTTTATTTAAACATATTTCTTACATATATTTTTACACATTTTTTTACATATTTTTTAATAGATAGCTGTTTAAATTTGCATTTTTTGTCGTTTTGATCAATATCAATTCTCTGTGTCGCCGTTATCAATATTACTATTGTTCATTAATTCTTAGAGTTTCTTAATCGATTTTGATATGCGGAGTATTTTTGCAGAGTTTGATTTTTTTAAATAAATGAATTTTCATGCACGGCAAATTATTTTTTCTGTGCAATGTTTTATACTAACCATAAAATCATTGCACGGCCGCACACCCGCGCAGATTAGAGGGAGCACTGATTTTTTATTACTAATGGGCTTTAAAATAATTAGAATTTTAAGTTGCTGAATTTTATTTGCATTTGATTAGAGGATCCAAAATCAATAATATATCAAATATGAATACAAATTCACTGCTTGATAAAAAAAGCCTAAAGTTTTTTTTTGTTCTTGTTCTTAAGTTTCTCACAATATTCCCCTGAAATCAAAAGAAAACGTATCAACTTAATTGATTTCGACTTTTTAAGCTATAACTGATTTCTGTTCTCAGTACACTGAGAAAAATAGATATTTTTTATAACTGTAATATAGTAACTACACTAAATTTTACAATTGTATATGGGTCAGTCATATATTCGATTAACTTAGCTATTTGATTGAAATTGGACCTGTTTTTTTTTGCAATTATATAGTTAGTAATTATTACTGTCTGATATTTAAAATAATGGGTTTTTGAATACATTTTGCTATATAGTTGTGAAAAAAGAAAATCTTTAACTTTTTTCTTACTAGATAAATGAATATAAATTAAACTAAAACCAGCAGAAAGTATGGATTTTGTAACCGTGCTGATTTGATTAATCTTTAATTACTATCTATTTTTCTCAGTGTAGTTTTTTTATTTATTTAAAACTATACCTTTTCCACTACTAGCGTCAAACATTGTCAATGAGTTATCTAAACCACCACAATAGTAATGCCCTCCATCCTTAAAAAAATACCGATTAATTTTTATAACTCTTTTTTATAACTACCTGAAAAGCAATGTCCAAAATCGGTGATTTAACAAAATGCTTTGCTTTTAAACTGTCTGAAACGATATCATACAAACGAAGTGTGCAATCCCATGAACCAGCTAATAGAAATTGGCTAGTATTTGGAGCGAATTTTACTGATGAAATGCAATCTTCTGGAGCCGCTTTTATCTTCAAATCGGTTTGCGATTTCTCTAGCATTTTTCATGGACGCCAAATAGGAAAGGGAATTAATGTAAAAAAGGTAACACTAAATGTTTTGTTACTGTTACGTTACACATTCAAAAAAATATATCGAGTAAATTAAAACATAAACGGCCGCGCTGAGCCACAGAACACATTTTAAAAAAAGTGACGTAATCAATGACGTTCCTTCTCTCTGCGTTCCTTTTTAAGTCACAGACAAAAAAGCGTGATCAACTAAATTTAATTTGAGTGAATAGACTCACTCTCCCTTGCTTAGTTGGCTTTATGTTGTGTTGTTTTTGTCAAATTGTGGGCTGTTAGAATATTCGAATCATGAATCCGATTCCAATGCCCGCAGCACAAATGCCTGCAATGAGTCCAATTCCGATACCTCCTTATGGGTTACCGGCACCGAATCCAATCTCGATGAATCTGATAACACCCATATCAAGTGTCGCTCCAGAATGGAGTGAACATAAAGCGCCTGATGGTCGTACTTACTACTACAATTCGATAACGAAACAAAGCTCGTGGACAAAACCTGACAAACTGAAAACTCCGGCAGAAATGATGCTTTCCTTATGTCCTTGGAAAGAGTACACCAGCGATACGGGTAAAGTTTACTACCATAATATTCAGACAAAGGAATCCAGATGGACTATTCCTGAAGAATTGGAAGAGATTAAAAATCGTATTAAGGACGAATCGTATGCATTTTTTACATTTATTAGTAACATTTCTTGATTTTTTGCTTATTTTGATAGCTCAAAACCGAAACCAGAACCAGTTATTACTGTAAACTCTGATATTTCACCTAAAAAAAGTAATTTTTCATATTGAGTTTAATATTCAGTTTACATGCAAATTTCTTTGCATAAATTTAATTGATCATACAAAATTTTCAGAAAAAATTATCAGTGCGTTTTTTTTTTAAATATTTATATTGTTTTTAAAACTAACCTAAGTCAAAAATGATTGTTTTAAAAGTGTGGAATTGAATTTTTTTGTATTTTAAATTGTAAAGCTATTTCCAGCAATTAAAACTAATTAAAGAAAACAGATTCTTAGAAATGGCTCATAAACTAAAATATGTCACTATTATGAAAAATTTTAATTGCTTAAATATACCTGTAAAAAGGGTATATAAGAACACTGCTTAATTGAAAATTATTATTATAACTTTAGCGTTGTTAAAAATAAAGTTTATTTTGAACACATAATAAAGTGTTTTTGTATAATATGCTCTGACATGTTACAACATATGTTAAAACACAATTTTTTTAGATTAGTTAACATTATTTTAAATATATGTAAAAAAATATAGTTAATCATTACTTTTCATTACCATAATTTATTGAATGTTGTGAATAAAATAAATATGTTGAGTAATAAAAATTAAAATAAATGCTATTTTATGTACAGAAATAATAAAATCGATTTATTGTTGATAAAAAAAAAGTAAATATGTTTTTAAAAAAGATATTAAAATAAGTGGATTTAATTTATTTTTTCTAAAACATGGTAAAAAACTATTAACTTAGCGTAAAAATCGTTTGTAACATGTTACTGAATAATTTTAAGCGGGTGTAATTTAAATTTACGCCGAAAAAGATAAAAATCACGTCAAAACAGTTGTGTTTTGACGTCAGATAATAAGAAGTAAGATAGTTATTATGTAATATATACAAAAAATATTATATTGGACATCTCTGTATAAAGAAAACTAATAATAGTTATTTAACAGCATTAATTTGAAATTTTTATTGCTTAAACTGAATATAACATAAGTATAAAAGAAATTTTTAATAACTTTATATTAAACAATTTAGAAGACGAAAGTAAAAGTGTATTGGAGTCCTCAATGGCTGCCACATTGGCAGCAATATCTATACCGGAAGAACCAAGTTATTATTATTTTTTTAACTAATATCCTTAATCTAATAAAAATTATATTTTATAGTGCAAGAAGAGATTAAGTCCGAAGCCAATAAAATGAAAAATGATTCGAAAGAAGCTATAAAGAAATTACCGCAATACAAGGATAAGAAAGAAATGATTGAAGCATTCAAAGAATTATTACGCGAGCATAATATATCAACGAATTGTTCATGGGAGCATTGTATGAAACAGTTACAAAACGACCCGAAGTACGAAGTGTTTAAGAACTTCAGTGAGAAAAAGCAAGCTTTTAATGCGTACAAGACTCAAAAATTGAAAGATGAAAAAGAAGAAAATCGATTACGTTTGAAAAAAGCTAAAGAGAAATTAGAAGAGTTTTTGATGCAAACCGATCAAATAACATCGATGACTAAATATTATAAATGTGATGAAATCTTTGCAACGAATCCGATTTGGACCAGTGTACCGGATAATGACAGACGAGACATTTATAACGATGCCATTGTGGCTTTAGCGCAACGCGAGAAAGAAGAGAATAAGATTTTGAAAAAAAGGAATTTAAAGAAATTAGCTGAAGTGCTCGACAATATGGACGAAATTAAACATAACACTACGTGGGCAGAAGCTCAAAAAATGTTACTGAACAATGCTATGTTTAAAAATGATCTACATCTATTAGCAATGGAAAAAGAAGATGCATTGATTGTGTTTGAAGATCATATTCGTAATTTGGAAAAGGAACATGCTGAAGAAAAGGAGCGCGAAAAGAAAATTTTTAAAAGACAGTGCAGGAAGAATCGGGATAATTTCTTGGAACTGTTAGACTATTATTACGAGGAGGGAAAAATAAAAACAACCACGCCTTGGGTCGATTTTCATCCTTTGGTCGCTAATGACATTCGTTTTACTGCCATGTTAGGGCAGCCCGGCTCAACTCCTTTGGATTTGTTTAAATTTTTTATTGAAGATTTGAAAGCTCGGTACCATACTGATAAGAAAATTATTAAGGAAATAGTACGTGAAAAAGGATTCGAGTTTGATATTAATTCGACTTATGAGGAGTTTTCGTCATTAATTATGGATGATTATAGATCGGAGCGTTTAGAGGAGAAAATTATGAAGCAAATATTTGATTCATACATGGAAAAAGTTAAATTAAAGGAAAAAGACCGAATGAAAGAAGAAGCGAAAAAGAGTAAACGATTAGAGAATAATTTTAAAAACATGCTCAGAGATTTAAATATCGACTTTGAACTTGAATGGAATGATATTCGATCTAAAATTGAAAACGAAGATGAATTTATAGCAATTATTACAGAGGACGAGCGAATTCGAATTTACAAAGTAATTTTTCGACATTAATCGCTGAATATTTATTATGCATAATATATATAAAATCCTAATTCTTTGTGTCGAAACGCTCAATTTATTATTAATTTGAACACTAAATTTGACCTTTCTACGTATTTTCGAATGAGAATTGGAATTTCAAAACGCACACATGATGTTTATTAGTCGATGTTTCCAGACCATTTGATACTTTGTCTGGAAACGGTGTAGTTTGTTGCGGCCGAAATGGGGGGAACGATTGCTTCTAGTATAATATAACATATGTGTAATATTTGCAACATTCATTAAAACTTTCTAAATTTTGATAATGTTTCATGAGCATTGATCTATATAAATGTCAAATGATTTTTCTAATTATAAAACTGATTAATATTCATCATTTTGTTTTCACAGAACGAAGTATAAAAAGATCCCTTTTCAAAATAGGAGGAAAAATATTTCTTTGTGAATATTTGCCATGCAGTGATGTTTTAGTTTATATATATTCAACTTCTTATCTGAACATAATTGAAAATAATAATATTGTTTTAAGCTACTAAAAGTTTAATGAATGAAGACAAAAGGTATAAAATTTTGAAACATTTATATTAGGGGTGGGGCACACATGGTGCTATTGGGAGCCACATTTCATTTTTTAATTTATTACGGGAGCCGCACAAAACTGCCTGAAAAATGGAAATAAATAAATAATATTAACTATTTATTTGTATTTCTTTCGATTTTTCTAACTGATTTGATTCTTTCTATCTATACTGAGTATCTCATAGATATTTTTCATACCTAAAATTAAACGTTGATATTTAAAATTCTATAATTAAAAAGAATTTAAAAATCATCCAATAAATTTTGGAAAAGAACATTTTTAATCAAATTCACTGGTTCTTGTTAGTTAGAATTAGAGAGCTGCAGTTTAGGTAATGAAGAGCCGCATTTGCCCACCTCTGATATAT
>AGDA01051819.1:0-12380 GCA_000281935.1 Mengenilla moldrzyki | reverse complement strand
ATTTATCATATAAATATATAAATTCCACTGAAATCTCTTCACGAAAACTCTCTGATAATTGTTTATAAATAGTATTTAATCAATTCCAATTTATTCTGTAAATATTTACCTTTTCAAAAGAAAAAAAATCGCAATGCCTCTTTAAAATTTATTCACTACAAATGTCTTCAAAGGAATGTAACATTAAAATTTATGAATCGATTTAGTTTTTTTGAAGTGTAGTTATATGAATACAAATCATTTTAAATTTTCATAGACAGTAGCATAGCTTAACATCTTTTAAGCTTCAAATATGTCGTAAAAACAAAAAAAATTCTTCGATATTTACAAGGATTATTTAATAAACTTAAGTATGCATTTTAAAAAAAAATTGTATATTTTCGCATATATGTTTCAAGTATTTGTGTTATATTTTGAAATTACTGTTCTTAATTTAGACAAACGTTTATATATGAACATGTTATTTGATCATTTTACAGTGTACGAAACAAGAAAATGCTATCATGAAATAAAAAATTATCGTTATTTTTTACTAATTTGCGAATTAAGCTTTTAGAAACTTGATAGCACTTTATAATTTTGAGACTAAAAAAAATTAATAAAATTATTCAATTAAAAGTTAATTTCTTATGTTAACGTTTTAACGTTAATTTTGCTAATGTGAAAGTGTAACATGAGTACTTTAATAAATTATATGCAAAGTTTTTACCGGAAATATTTAACAGTTTTTGTAACGAAATGCGATCTTGAATTCATGATTGTTTTGTAATTTCTTTTTTTTGAGAAAGTGAAATAAATGTGTTGTAAACAATACAATAAAAATGTATTCGTTATTCTTACATTTCAAAATTGGTCTACTAATTCGTTTATTGTAAATCATATAGTTGAAACTATATCTGTTTGCTGTAATTTCGACATAATGTGATGTTCGGTTAAAGTAATGAATAAGAGACTTGATACTGAATTACTCTGATCAGTTTTTAATCATTAAAATTGTGTTTATAAGTTATAAGATGCAAGAAGTTATTACACTGATGAAAATTTCTATTAGATTTAGGACTAGTATAAAAATTTTTGTTATTACAAAAAAATATCTTAAAATTTAATAAAAATATACTTGAAATTGATATTTGTATACTTATATAGCAAAAAATAAGTATATTTATAAGCGTTTTTAATAATAAAACTCTATTTGTCCCAATTTTAAGTAGATGTTAACTTAATAATAAGTAGAAATTTTTATCCGTGTACTTATTTTCGCTTAAAAAAACAGTAAAAAAATGGTAAATTTTTTATCCGTTAAAAACATTGACAGAATATTGTTTTTGAAAAATGTTTCTAATGATCACCCAAAATGATTTTCTTTAGTTTTCTTTCTCAGCTTTGACGTAAGTGCTCAATTGACCAAAATTAAAAAGTGTTATTCGACTACATTAAATTTCATTTAATTTTTATCTTAAAAGGTTGAAGTTCCTGTTTTCTGAAGATTAATAAAAGCGTTTTCAAAAATAGCGCTCTGAGCAGAGCACTTTTACGTCACAGATACTCAGAATTACTCAACTCCTGTTTTACACAAAACCGAGTATGTTTACCAAAATGTTTTACTAATTGTGCTCTTCACGGAGTTATTTTTGAAAACGCCTTAAGATAATCATAAAACGTTTAAAGTCAAAAAGAATGTGTTTAAAACAATTTGTGAACCATCAAAACATTATTTAAAATCAGTATCAGTTTTTGTTAAATTTACATACAAATTTTCTTCATTGTATGTATTTTTACAATGAAACTATTAGTTACAAGTATAATTTGTATTGATGTAATATTCTATGTGCAGGAGAAAATTTTTCATTAAAAGTAATTCAAATTTTAAAAAATTTTGAAAGCTGTTTTAGCCTCGAGCTTTATTTTATATTAACACTTTAATGTGTGGTATGCTTTGGCGCCGGTATACACCCTTAGTGGACGTTTTTTGCGAACAATGCAAGAGTTTTTTCATTCAGTAAAGTGAAAAGGCCTTTTCGGAAATTTACTCGGAGTAAACTTAGCGAAGTCTCATTTATTACGCCAGCAGTTTCCTTCTCTAAACCTAACTCTAATTTGTTCAGAAACTTTTATAACGTGTGCATGTAGACACTTTTAAATCCTATTGGCTAGAAAAGTCGGTTAGAGTTATGTGGCCTATGCTAGGACGTAATTTTTTTTAAACAATATAATTTTGCAAACATAGTTTTTGAATTCTATTACTCCGAGTAAATGTCCGAAACGTCCCAGAGAGATTCAAAATTACTTCGTTTTTTTTTTTAACGGAACTCATTTTATTTAATACTTATTTACATATATATATATATATATATATAGACCAGGAGTGGCCAATAAAAATGGTATTAAAAATTTTATAAAAAAATTATAAATATTTATTTCAATTCTACTGAAAATTTAGAATTTTGTTACAACATTGCACTTAGTCTTTGATATCTTTCGGCAGTAATTTCAAACACATTTTGAAACAGATACGAAACAGTAATCTTTTTTAAAAAAAATAATGGCAAAAAATTGAAAAGGAAATTCGGGCACATTTATGAGAACTACAAATAATCCTTAAAAGAGTCACATGTTGACCACTCTTTGTATACATTAAATACGTAATTTTACGTGACTCTCCCTTTAGTGGTAAACTTCAAAAAACGTAAAAATACGTTTCCTGCACATTAAATGTTGAGTTATTTGATTTTATTTTTGAGAATTTTTTATGTAGCTGTGATAACACAAATTTGCTTATTTTGTACGTTTGTACCTCAATATTACTTGATTGGTTATAACACTGACTTAGATGTAAATTTGGGGTAGAAATCGTAAATTTTTATAATTTAAAAATGAATGTTTCCTTTAAGGTTATTTTATGAAATTATTTTAGCATGAATGAATATGTGCAAATATTTTCTTAACAAACGACAAATAGAATCATAATGTTGATTTTAAGTGAAATTATAAATATAAACTTTTAGAAATGTTCTCTGAAGCAAACATTAAAGAATTTATTTGAATTTAGTTTTCCATATTTGTCTTGTTAAAAAAATTGAATATATTATTTTATCGGTGTTTTTTTTAAATATTTTTTAAGTGTCTCGTTAAAAAAGTATGGTGTTTTCTCGTCTTATTTTAATGAAATGTGGTTACACAATTCTCAACGATATAATTACGAAATATTTAGTTATCTCGTTTGGTTTTTTAATAAAATTTTGGTACTATTCCATTGACAATGTTTCACTTATAAAATATGCCTTTAAGTGTATCATGAAACTTTATTACACTAAGGTTGAAGGTTTTTTCTAAATTGAAAATTCAAAATGTATGTTTGTTTAGGAAGATTAGATATCGTTGACATAAACTTATATTAAATTTGAGTATGGTGGATCATTTAATTAGTATCTTGTTAATATTACAAAATATCAATTAATTTCTAAGGAGTACTAGTGTAGAAGTTTAATCAAGTTTAAAATATTTTTAATAAGAAAGTTTAAAATAAAGTTTTAGAGTTAAGGTTTTTAGTGGGAACGTTCAAATGTCAAGTATTTAGAATCTTAAAATTTTATTCGTTTTTACCGAATTACACAAAAAATGTTGAGACAATTATGTATATTAAATTATTAATTGTAAGACTTCTTTAATTAAATTAATATATCTACGTTCGTACAATTAAAAATTAAAACTATATATTATTAATTTTGTAAGTTAATTGTAACTCATATCTGCCGAAGTCAATTTTTTTTCTAATAAAAATTTTCAATTTTTTTTTTCATTTGGAAATTTGACATGTAATGCAAATTGCGAGCTAGATTAATGTTATTATATGTACGAACACCACTATGGAATATAAAATAAAAGTTTTTTTCATATAAGAAATTAATTCAGTAAAAATGCATTCGAAAATTCAATTATACATAATGTTGAGTAAACTGATTTTTAACACTTAGAACATAGCTTAGTCTGCAACTATAAGGTTATTGTATTTTCAAACTATATCTGAAACCCAAAAAAGCTTTATTAACGTTTGAAGATTTAGATTTTTTACTTTTTTTTTATTCTTTTGCTTCTAATTATACTTTATTTTAATCTTAATTTTGATTCCGGTGCCGATTAAATAACTTGAAATATTCCTACACTCAAAAAAATAATGCACTATATTTAATAAAAAAAAACTGTAAATATAATGAAAATTTTTTTATTTCTCAGCCAATAAACTTTTTTATTAATACTACAATAAATTTATTAATTTTATAAAAAATTTTTATTAAATTTATGAAAATAGTTATTAAAAAATGAAATTCAGTAAAATTTTTCATTATTATAATAAAAACACTCGTAGTATTAATAATTTTTTACAATAAAAGTCGGTAAAAAATTTATTAGTTGAAAATTTAAAACATTTTTTTCAGTGTAGATGAAGTCTATGACATAATTTTTAGAACAAATTAGTTAAGAATAAAAAATTATTAAAAATCGCAAACTGAATTGCCACTTAATGGTGGGGAAACATTTTGCTATTTCTTTACATGAAGAGTCATAGATAAAAATTAATGCTGAATAATTTGACAAATTTGATGTGATATTCTTTTAAAAAAACGTATGTAGACGAAAAAGTCGTTATACATATATTTAAATTTAAAATTTGAAAAAAAATGTGGCGGCCTGTTTTTTAATGGCTATTATTATAATGAACTTTGATGATAAAAAAATTGTTTCTAGAAAAATAGACATTTGAGTTCTAAAAATTAGAGAAAGTGCTTTACACATATGAACTTTTAAATAAACGAATTTTTTAAATTTTGAAGAAAAAAAATTAAATAAGAAATTTTTATAAAACTTTTTTTATAGATTTTTATGCTCTACGAAACGCTTGTAAGGTCATTTTTTGAAAAGTGATCACATTCTGTAATATAATAAATTATATCATTCGATGGTTCTCAGTTCCAACTTTTATAAATTATTCTCTAATGAATTAGATCATGAATAATATATGTTATTTTAAATTTGAGAACGAATTTTAAAAACAAAATTTGAATTGCCCTGCAAACCCCAAACGCTTTAAAACAATAGTAAAATTCAGTGTTGTTTCCGTTTTTAATGCTTTACAAATCATTTAAAACTATTGTTAATTTCCTAGTTGATAAAATCATGAAAAATAATATTATAAAAATGATTGAAAACATTATTAACTTCATCAGAATTGGTAATGAATATATACATATCTATATATTTACGCTTGATTTGTGTTTTTTCAACACTAAAATTATAATTTAAAAGAACGAGTTTCAATATTGTAAAATTATATACTTATTTTAAGAATGCTTTAAAACAAATGTTCCGTCAACAAAACATACTTATTACGCACTTTTGACTTGCTAGTGGGATATCTAGGATGATTTCCTTGCTGCTATTATCGCATAATTGAAATAAAGTTTTTATTAACTTTATGTAACACAAAAAAGACGTAAAGTTGAATATTCGAATATACTTTTTATGTGTATGACATTTGATTCGAGCCGTATTTAAAGAGCACATAGTGTGTGTTTTATTTAAGATCCGTCGCATTTAGTACATTAAGAAAGTAAATGTTGTGAATTGTGTAACAACACGATAGCCAGTCTCGAACTCGGTTTAGCACTTAAGCGCAATTTGAAAATAGGTGTCTAGATAGAAGTAATTATTTTCCGCCCGATTTTGCATTGGCTTGTATACCGGGGCGTAATTCGAACAAATTCTGGACACTGTATTGCTGCAACGAGACGGATCTGTGTAACGAAGCTTTGGCTTCGTCAGTGCTGCCGTCCAAATCAGGTATTAAACGTGTGCTGTGTTGCTATAAGCTCTTAACCTTTGACTGTTTGAGTGTGAAACTAACAGTACTATCTAATTTAATTTAGGATTTTGCGCGCGCGCTTGACTGGCTATCCAATAGAAAAATGGGTGTGGCTTATAGAATATTTATTTATGGCATTCCCATTTAGGGGAGTTGCACGAAAATTTATTTTTTTATTGAAAAAAACTGAAGTGAGTTTTACAAAAAAAATAAGGTGTATACCCAGAAAACTTTTGTTGCCGATAGGGCATCCTATGTTTTGTCAACGGATTATTAATTTGTCACCGTTCACGAAGTGTTGTGAGGATTCAGACTTTTGCAACGCGAAAATTACACCGCCGCCAAATCTTTTAGTCAGCCAAGGTATTTGATCAATATACTAGTTTTGTTATTCTAATTGTTAGTATTATTTTTGTTATGGACGGCATGGTCACCGTATCTTATTTTTATACACTAGAACGTTTGTCAAAAGTGGTCACATTTGGAAGTTATTAGTGTTCATTGTGTGTTTTTTAAAAAAAATTAGACAGGGTTAATGAGAAACTTATATTTAAAAATTTTACAAATATATGCTGCTTTTTGAGAACTTAAACATGTTTTCAAGTGGTCATTTTTACCGTGGTACAAAGTGTAAACTACTTGAATAAATAATATTATCGATGTTATCATTTTATGCAAAATTATAAAAACCGCGTAAATGTTTCAAACATTTTTAAAATTCAAAACATTTAAAAAATATATATTTGAAGCCTAAATTAAGCAAAATAAATAAGCACACATGTTAGTCAGTTCGTTATTTTAACTAGCTTTATAAAAAAATTTTCAAATAATTATTATTACGAAAATAATATTTTTTTGATAAAAACATTTTGCTCTAAAAAATATATATAAAAAAAATGTAAAAATGATTTGTGTTTTGTCAATACCTACCCAGCAAACCATTTAATACTGAAACAATAAAGATTCAATATGGTTATAAAAAGAATTTTTTTTTCGAATTTTTCCATAAAAATTATATAATATTTCTGTTTTACTTTTATATGCTTTAAATAGTGAATTATTTATTTTCAAATATATAAAAAAATTTTATATTCTATTATGTTTCCATATAAAATCTATATGTTAAAAAATGTAGACATTTAAATTTAATTTCAACAGAAATTCCAATAAACTTCCAAAGTAAAGTGATAATAATTTCATATAGAATTCATATAGAATCCCACATGAGAAAATATATATTAAATTTTTCCTATTTGGTTTTCTGGGTAGTTATTCGGGAATTTTATTATTTTTATTTTGTTATTAGAAGTCAAAGTAGCCTTTATTTTTTGATATTTAAACGTAACATTTCTTATTTAAAAGTAAAAATTTGCAAAATAATCAAGAGTAATAAAATAGAGTAATAAAGCTTCTTTGATCGCATACATTTTTTAACGTCTTAAAAAAAACTCATTTTTTACTAGAAATACTTATAAATGGAGCCACTCACACTCCTAACAAACAACCACATGGTTTAGGTGTTTTTTATGTTATTTAAAAGTTTGTTGAATTAAATGAAAACACTTTGAAAAGATTCAAAATGAGACGCCTGAAAGGTCTCTTGTCAGAAGAGACTTTAGAATAATAATGAATAGATTTACGTTATTTACAGAAAACTGAAGTTAATGTTTTAACATCTCTTATCTGATAAGAAATCAATTCCCCACAAGATCTTTAATGTTGCTGAAAAGCTCATTAAATCATCTATCTATACAACCGAAATTCGTTAATCTAGCAAGTGTCCCTCTTTCTTTTTAACACAAAAATCTAGTCTATGAAAATTACACTTTTTACTTTGGACCCTATTTTAGACAGTGCAAAAGATTTTACGGAATGTTGAATAATAACACTCAATACTCAATTTACTAAGCTATTAAAAATATATACATTATACCTCTAAAGCTAAAGTTTGTGTTGCTTTGTGTTTATTTGTTACACTAATTTTGAACATTGGACCTAATTTTAAGACCCTTCCCATTACCTTATAGAGTTAAAATATGTTAAGCATTATGCGATCTCATGTGTAGTTCAATTGATCAAAAAATGGGATGTTTTCATAAGGGGGTAGAAACCTTAATGATTTTAGCTAAGCTACTTTTCAAAAAAGAAAATTATAAAATTGATGTAGAATCGAATTTAGCTAATAATATGTCATGAACCATGTTTTTTAATAAGGAAATATGAAGTGTTAAAGTTTTAATCGATTATTTTGAAGTGCTTATTTTAGCATTCTGTAAACTTTATACTACTGTTAAGCGACATTAATTTTTATATATCCGGGGTAAAGTTTATTCTTATCTTGTATGCATGTTTGAGAATCAGCAATTTTCACTATACTGAATAGTTATACTTTTGAAACTTGCATAATTAAAATTTAAATTTTAACTCGATTCAATGAACAATCATTGCATAAGTGTAAATGATAATTTTTAATCGTGATCACTTTTTGAAAACGTTCGTTTGGTGGTAGTTTTTCGAATTGCAAATCTATTTTCGCACTTTATTATATATACACGCATTTTATTATTGATATCAGTTGTAGTTTGGTCATATCTATATTATATATATGTATATTAGAACAATTTAGCGTTTTGACTTTTTCGAACGCGTAAAAATTACAAATTTGTAGCGAAAAGTATCCATTTATAGTTTCTGATTGGGCCGTAGCATGACTAATTTTTAGATCGATTTCTAGATGTCATCATAAGTCGCAAATTCTTTTATTGGACGCTCCAGTGTCCACCACAATCTGTAATGATACGATGCATTATCGTGATGAGTCGAGTAGATATGTAATTTGTTGTAACAGTCGTGATTTTTGTAACGACTTTTTCACTAATCTCTCTGTTGTTTCAGGTTAGAGTGTGTTATGAATTTCAATTTGTTACGCCTATTTGGGGCTTAAAAATTGTGCTCCGTCATTCTCTTAAAATGTGCTCTATAAATCTGAATTAAACATATTTTTAATTGTAAGATGAATATTACTAAGACTGACTTCGTAAATGTCATCATGCTACATCTTTAGTAAACGGTTAAATTCATCCATGTTTAAGAATATATTGCATTAATAATGTTATAAACGTATTTATGAAAGATTGATCATGATGAAACTTAAATTTCTTGTTAATATATAAGATATGGTTTGTTAGTAAAGAATCTTTTTAATTTTTCGTTTGAGTAAAAACTTTGTTCCTTTAGGTACGTTCTGAAACTATTTTATAATGTTAATGCGTGGACCTATTAAACATGGACTGTGCATTCTTACACATGTTTGTTTTTACGTATTTTCAACTACTGTATCGAAAAGCGCATACTCAATTGTGACGCTTCAGCACAGGAAAAATTTAAATTTCAAATACATCACTTTAGCGTATGCGCTCTCGAAAATGGAAATGAGCATGCGTAAAATTAAAATAATATGGAGATGAGCAGTCCATGTATAATAGGTCAATGTGTTAATGTAATAACAAAAGTTTACACCAAACGGAATCGCCACAGTAATCAAAGTAATTAACAAAGATTGTTCAAATTGACATATGGAGACATTTTCCTGACGTTCTTTCATTTATGTTAGTATAAACTCAAACAAAAATGGGAGTATCTTTTAAGAAAACTTTTTTCAATGTTACCGGAAAAATGCTATTTAATTTTTTACAATTTTACTACTACTGCAACAAAATTAATTATAGCATATAATTTTTCTTATCAAATTTTTTTAATTTCATTTAATGTATACTTGAAGTGTAATGAAAATAATAGTTACAAAACTATCTTAAATGATAATGCTAATCGTTTATAAAAGAAAGAAAGGAATGATATATGAGGGAATTTTTGCCTATCTTGGTATATAATCTGTACTTTCAGTTTCTAAACTAAAGGAATATACATCATATTTAAATGTGAACATGGAATGTGGTTAAAATGTATTTTTTCTAGAAGTCATTTTATATTAAATTCTGTAAACTTTGAAAATTTTACACATTGGAACAAATGTTAAGTTATTTTTTATTTTGCAATGAGTATTTAAGTTTTTTAAATTTTCAATTTTTTTAGAAATATTTAAACCAAATATTAAAAAGCTTAATTAAACTTTTTCAAAAACAAGTGATAAGTTATAATTATTTAATTGTTAGAACATCTAAATTAATGGATATTAATCTTATGTTTATTAAATGCTGTAACTAACAATCCGAATGTTTTAGTAACGTCTTCGTCAATTAAATTTCAAAAAATATAGATATAGCAACTCTATTTTGAGAACAAAGAACTTAAACTCTTAAGTTCGTATTAATCGCATGTAATAAGTGTTCTCTTTTAATAAAAAATAAGCAATTGCCACTATAAAAAAACGGTTTGCTATAATGTCAAAAA
Organism: Mengenilla moldrzyki; assembly: GCA_000281935.1. NCBI lineage: Eukaryota > Metazoa > Arthropoda > Insecta > Strepsiptera > Mengenillidae > Mengenilla > Mengenilla moldrzyki. The sequence goes on along the minus strand of AGDA01051819.1, from coordinate 2,110 downwards.
ATCGTATGTTACTGTTATTAAATGTGATCCAGAATACTGTGTGACATCACCTCTGAAAGCGGTCGAAATCTTAGAATGCGCTTAGAACTTTTTAGAAATTCTTAAAATGAGTCGGCATATTTTTGTCGTCTGTGATATTGCATTAGTAACCTTATGAAACCAGCTAACTAAAAGGAAATTTTTTACACTGATTTGTGTGATTTAATAGGAATTAAAAAATCCCTTTATACAAATTATTTTTTTAACATGATTTTTAATATTTTACGAATATTATTTTGTCTGTTGGTTTAATTTTTTTTATATTAATGAATTTCAGATATTATTTTCTTGTTTTCAAAGTATAATTTATTTTTTATATTTAATGAATTAAAATGTGTAAGGACGAAATAAATTATGTAAACTTAATCAATAGTTTTTTAATATCGTTTACATCTATTTCTATTTTACACGAACTTTACGGGAGCGTATCTATCGTGTAAAAAAGAATTAGATGTATTTAAAAATTGAAATTAAAAAAAAACATAGACATGTGTGTGTGTGTGTTTTGATCTGGTTATTTATAATGTTCAAAACTGAACTTGAATTCAATAATTTAGATGTTCTCATCGTCCATGTACTTATTTATAAAATAAGGGTAAGATGGCTAGATAACCATGTTTTTAAACTTTTAGACAATTTTCTGAATTTAGATTTATAGAGATTTGTTTTATTTTTTTATCTTCAAACATGGGATCTCATAAAACTTGGTAAACTTGAAAAAAATCAGGACTCATTTTAAAATTAATGTTTATTTTACAGGACATTACAAATGATTGGATTTCTGTACGTATAAATTTTTTTCGGGTATCGTTCATTTCATAGAAAACTGTGTATATCGTTTGCTTTTTTAAATGGAACTTTCGCACGCTTTTTTGCATGTTCTTTTTTTTATAAATTGCTTGCTTAATATTCACTAATTAATTTTAGCATTTCGTAGAAAGTTCTGAAACAATGAAATTGACTTTTTTTATTTTTTTGATTATGTATAGAAAGCCAGGTACATACGTTCGACTCGCTTACGATTTTACTGGTGGTCGTTTTAATGGCATTGATAGTTTTCGGCGTTGTTTTATCTGTGTTTTACTTGTGGAGACGCCATAAAGGTACACATATGCATTTGCGAACAACAGAAGACAGTTTAGAGGGTCCAGAACATCCTATTTTAAGTAACCAAGTATCACTGAAATTCATGATTGAAATGACAACAAGCGGCAGTGGCTCTGGTATGACATTTACTTTAATGTTTATTCTCCTATTAGCTAATTTGTTATTATGATGTAGTGTTGCGTGATGTTTTATAACACGCTCGATCACTACTTTTTTTTGCATACACGCATCCCTCGATTTACACATGCGGTACTTGATAAAAACACGTTTTTTAAATCATAACAAAAAATTATTGGTCTTATTTTGATAGTTTTGCATTACATTTATCAGGACAATATTGATAAAGATATTTTTTTAAAATTTCGTTTTAAATTTCCGAACGAACTTTTTTTGAAAACTTCAATTACATACATTAAGATATGATCGCATAGTGTAACTTTAGTATCTCGTTTTACACTATTTTACAGATACATACAAAGTGATCATTTTAACAAAGTACTGACCTATTTTGAAATTAGCTGTCATGTATGAGTGAAGCAGGCAGATGCGTTTAAAAGCATAGAACAGAAAATTGTTTTCTGAAAAAATAGTAACTTTATTTTAAACCTCCAAACGGCTCGGTACTCTGTTAAAATGATCACCTTGTATAAAGTACTTGTATTTAGGCATAAATACTTAAAGTATATACAGTAAAAAATTTTAATCTTATGTTTGTATATTATTATTAATCTTTTCCACCATTACGTTTAAATGCTTTAATATGATTTTTAGAACATTAAATTTCTATTTTATTAACTGTATCTCATAAAAATCAAGAATATGATCCCACATTGTTATGAACGCAGATTATCCAGATCAGCAAAGAAAAAACTTTTCAAATTCCCTTCATTTTTATGTTGGTAGAAATTTAAACAAAAGTGGAGGTATCTTTTAGTAAAACATTTCACAATGTTGCCAAAAAATT
>AGDA01051696.1:0-11591 GCA_000281935.1 Mengenilla moldrzyki | reverse complement strand
GGGATTTTTCGAAGACGGCTTTATAGGTGAGTAACTAACAGGTTGTAGTCGGTGAATATTTGAATTCAAGAACGCTAATTAAAAAAGTTCAAACTTAAATCACTTATTGCCTTTTTGTTACAACATTTAATTGTGAATGTTTTAAACAATTCAGAAGTTTAATGAATTTGGCAACTCTGTTCGTGCGGTTTGTGATCGTTGTTATTTTAAATATTTAAAATCTAACGAATTCTTTATTTTCAGTTCAAAATTTTATCGAAAAATAACATTTGTGAGAAATCTACAAGATTTATTTACTCAATTACCGACATTGGAACCAAGTGCAATTGCTGAAGAAGTAATAGATTTTGATAAAAAATTAGTGAAATGACAAGATTGTGATAAAATTAATGCGCCTGTCAAACTGAATTAATTTATGAAAAAATAACATGGACGATTTTTGTTTTTGCTTTGTGAAAAAGGAAAAATTGTGGCATTATTCGTTTAGCTCTCAATCTTAATGCAGTGGTATGTTTAATTAATTGCTCTAAGATCAGCCGTAAACAATGAATAAAAGCTGTGCGCGTTGTGAAAAAACTGTTTATCCTATTGAGGAATTAAAGTGTTTAGATAAAGTAAGTTTTTATCAAGAGTTAATGGTTTCCTTTTTAATTTTTTCTGATATAATGTGGTAATCCTAATTGGATTTCAGCCGGTATTTTAACAGAAACTCACCTAAATATAAGATGAGGTTTTTGTGGCGGAATGTAGTGCCCAACCCATTTTGTTATCTACTATTATGTAAAGTTATTACTTTAATTATTCGATGACCTTACAATTGTTTTAAAATGCACGTTATAAAATTAACAGTTTGAAATTTTTTGAATATTTTCGATTATTGAATAAAGTACTTTTCTTATTTTTATCACACTTTCTTCGTAACACTTGCCATTATGTTTATTCTACATATTTCTTGATTTGTAGCTTAACGTCAGAACAATTTTTAGCTACGTTTTCGCCTCTAGAAATTGTTAAATGTAATGCATTATTGATGGTTCGACATGGATTTGAAATAGCCGGATCTTTTGAGCAATCTCTACCCGGCAAATCTCATGAGTCTAATTTATCGCAAAGTCGATTTATGCTGACGTCTATTTCTTACAAATTTGTCTCGTTGGCATTTACATACCGGGTTCGATTCATAAGTCTATACGCAATGAGTCAAACTTGAGTCATCTCGAATATGTTTAATAGGTGCCTATAATCCTAGCTATTATCTTTGACTTAATCTTCGATATTTGTAATTAAAATATTAAAACTTCACATTTCCAGTTTTGAAATTCATTTTGTATAATACATTATTACCTGTGATTAAGTGTTTTGAGCTCAACCTTTAATAAAATATCTCAACTCATTTAATACATATGTTTATATGTATATTTTTTGGGTCATTAGTATTAGGATTTCTGGTTTTACACGTTTACAATTCTATTGGGCTTTTTGGGCAATATAAGTCAGTGATAAGTTTCAGAAAACTGTCAACTAAAAAGTAATAAAATGAATACATTTTGTTTTGGAATTAGCTACACGTCGCTATAATTCTAGTAGTTGTTGAATGTCTTTCACGAAATTTTCATAGTTTAGATTTTTTATTATTTGAATTGTACTATTTTTAAATTAAGTCTAAATTTGTGGATTAGATTTGTCTTAATGGTCAGTTTAAAAATTCAATAAAAAATGCAATGCTTATATTTGAATATGCAGTCAATGATGATACGCCATGTTACCTTTTATTCCAATTAATTTTTTATTAACATGCTGTTTTTGTTGAATTCAGTACCAGATTAATTTCTTTGCTATACACGTTGATCTTTTCGTTATGCGAAATAATTTACAAAAATATAATTTTAATATAACAACTTAAACGGCTCAAAAAAAAAAAAAAAAAAAATTATCGAAAGAATGAAAATATATAAAGTGATAAGAAAAACATTCTAATTCAGGGATGCCTACCCAAGCAGCTTAGTAGGCCAAGTAAAAAATTACTAAACTGAGGTGGGCCGCATACATCAATATAAAACAAAAAATTATTTAAAACGTTTTTTATTGTGCAACTTTAAAATATTTTATTATTTTACAATTAATGTTACACACTTTTTTATATTTTACTCGAATTTTTTTTAATATTAACGTATAATTTAGTTGATTTTTTTCACATATTCAAAATAATATAGGCAGTCAAAAATTTCGGTTGGACCGCGAATAATCTTTAAACACGCCGCAGGTTGGACACTCCTGTTCTAATCAATGCACTGAGAAAAAAAGTTTTCAAACACTTTTTAAAAAAATGAGTACTAATTGAGGGTTTGTTACCGTAATAAAAGAAACGTTTAAAAATCATTAAATTTATATTGAATTAGTACATTATTAAAAAAAGTTGCACTAATTATGCATGTAATATAATAATTAAAAAGTAATAATTGTTCTTGGAGAAATGCACTATTAACCTGACTACTACGAGAGAAATTGTCTCGTATTTTATCGTTTGAAATTCATTTCTTCTGTCTAATTTAGTTCTGACGAAATTTTTAGAAAATCGCATCATAAAGTAATTGATTTACTTGAAATTTTATAAGAGTTTTTGTGTTATATTTGTAATAATTGATGTTATTATTTGATTCCGATTGAATCATTATTTAATTATACATTCTTTTATTACGAGTACAGAAATTATAATCGATTTTAATGAAATAGAGTCGGTCAGTTAATTAGTTGAATTTAATAAAGCGTGAATTCTGTACTAAATTTTAGTAGTGAAAGAAATACGTGCGTTTACCACAAGATTTATGTTCCTTTTTTTTTTCTATTTAGATATGGCATAAAGGATGCTTCAAGTGTCAAGCATGTGGCATGACTTTAAACATGAAAACATATAAAGGATTTAATAAGCAACCGTATTGTGAAGCGTATGCTACATTTCAATTGAATTTAAAAGATTGTTGGATAATTAAAGTTAATTAATTCAATTATAGACATATACCGAAGGCAAAGGCCACAACGATGGCCGAAACACCGGAATTGAAACGGATCGCTGAAAACACGAAAATCCAATCGAACGTTAAGTACCATGAGGATTTCGAAAAAAGTAAAGGCAAATTTACACAGGTAATTTTATGGTGTATATAATTAAAATTTTTGCATAAAATGTGCTTTTTTGAATCTAATTGTCACATTGCGTCTTACACTTTTTCTGTTCAAAAAAAATATTAAAATTTAATACTAAATTAATCCTTTTAATTTAATCTTTTTTTAACTCTTTGCCTTCGGAGATCATTTTCACATTTCCTTTCAACCACTCGATAATTATATATATAATCATTAAAAACGTTGAATAACTTTTAAGTTCAAACAATAAGAATACAAAAAAGGATCTTTTTACCTTTTATGCGGTTTTCGAATTGCTGACAAATGCTCATGCCAACACTGCTGACTTTCTGAGCTGCCGGAAGAAAATTTCATGCCAGCAGTGCTGGTATTCCGAGTGAAGAGTTAATAATGGTTTGTGATTATAAAGAGTACTGAATATAAGTTAGTAAACATAGATTTTCATTGTTTTCCACATTAATTTTTTTTGTTTGATTTAGAATCGATGAAGCAATCAAAGCACTTTTCTACATTTTTAACAGTTTTTTAAACTATCAAAAAACTAAATCAAAAAAGTTCTGAATTGCTTTTTGTTTTGTTTTTATCGCTTAATGACTATATATTGAGCTTTAAAAACTACGCAGAATTACTTTATAAGATCCAGTAATTTCGTATATGTTATACGAAATAGAATCCTCTATTACTATGAGATATTTTTTAAGATTTTTTGAATTTACAAACTTGTGATAATCTCATACTCTCCTGATTTTGGATTTATTATTTGGAATAAAAATTCCATAATAGAACTTATACTTAATTTAAAAAAAAACTGTTCAACGACTATTTTAAAACGTTCTTTAAATGTTAAATGGTGTATTATTAATATGATATAAAACAATATTATAATATTGACTCTTAATATATAAAATTGCTCTCTAGTTAGAAAGTTAATAACTGTTTTAACAGTTGAATGAGTGATTTGTAATTGTGTATATTTAGTAAGAAAGACATTGCTTTTTTCTTACTTTAACACATAAGCACATATGTTATGCAAATGAAATGATTTTATAATTGTAATTTAAATTATCATCAGGTTGCCGACGATCCAGAACTGAAACGTATTCAACAAAATAGTAGAATTATCAGTAATGTAGCATATCACGGAGAACTACAGAAGAAGGCAGCGATGGAGCAAAAGCGAATTAATGAAAACGGACACGGAAACGTATCCGGTTTGTTTTCTCAAATATTTTTCCTTTTGATTAGTCGATGCTGAATAGTGATCTATTTTTAGATTTACCAAAAACTACAGCTGCTTTCACTAATAATAACAATAATAATGTAAATAAACCGCAAGATAAATTGCTGAGTAATCATCAAAATGATGTCATTAATGCGAACATTATCAAGGCCAAGATCGGAAAAATTAGTGACTACGATCCAAGTAATAATTCGCCATATTCTGCTCGCCAGCATCAAACGTTAATTTACAGTTCCGATCGAGGAGCAGGTTTCTTTAATTCCCTTTTATAATTATCGAAACTACAATTGTTTTATTTGCCTACGTTACGATTACAAATATTGCATTCGGTACGTTATCCCAGAATAAATGAAAAATAAGAAAATTACTTTAAAGTGTTCAAAATGTGTAAATTTAATTGTATCTACAAAATTGAACTTTAAATATTCAGAAAACCGAACATTTTGCCCATTCGATTTTTAAAATTCTTTTAATCGTTCCTGAATAATTTGTGTCTTTTAAAGTTTTGGAATTTAGGTTTAGTTAAGCTTAGTGAGAGGCAGCTTTGATTTTTTCATGAATAAAATTGTTTAAAGAAAACTCATTTGCAACCATATAATTCATTTTTTAATTCTTTATATTAAAAAAATTTTTTTTTTTATTTTGCCTCAAAAAGATTTCAGTTTAGAAATGATTGTTTTTAAATTAAATTAATATGCATAAAAATGATTCGCCGAAATATTTTAACTTATTACCATAGATCATCATGGTATTTTTTTTTTTCAAAATTCAACAAATCAAATATAATTTATTTCGCAACAGCAAGCAATGATTGCAATAAAATTTAGTGGAGGTATTTAATTCTAATTTTTTTCTTATACAATCGTGCTATAAATGGAAGACTTTTTTATATTTTAACCTTTAATGGTCGAGAGCTTTTTGTAACATTCGTCCATAAGACGCGGAAGGTGAAAATCTAAAAGGTTTATAAGGATCAAAACTTAAATTAATTTATTTAATTATAAATTCAATATGTTTATTTGATTTATAATTTTATAAACGTGTTACGAGCATTCATAGAAAGCTCGCCCTCTTTGTACTTCAAAAGAAAAAAATGCAAATATAAAAATTATTAATTATCCTGAAATGTTAATAAATGTTAAATATATCATTTTCGCGTTTGAAAGTGAATTGTGACATTCCCATCTGATTTATATATATATATAATTTTGCAGTTTAGATTTTTCGGTTTTATTTAGGTTTAATGTAAAAGTTAATAATAAATAAAATTTTAACAATACTTCGGAGTTTTGAACCTATTTGTCCTTTGACATTCAACCAGCAATCGAAATAATGAAGTTAACAAATCGTCCCATCAAAAACAGTGCAACAAAGGAAAAGTGAATTATTTTTACGTCACCATATTTGGGTTCTTCATTTTCTATGGAATAAGTACTATATTCCCTAAGCGATGCCTTTCAGGCGTTAAAGGTTAAATTTTGTGCACAATCATGTAAATTTAGGCGGAAAAATATTAATTTATACTTATTTTGTAGTTTTGTTAATTAATTTATTTTTTTAAAATCAATTTACTTGTTTTATAGTGAATAATGTTCAGCAACGAAAAATCGGATCTGTGGCCGATTACGATCCTTTGAATAATGTTTATGGCTCAATTGCACAGAATGTTAACACGAACATGAACATTAATAATTCCAATGTTTTAGCTGGAGTAAGTATTTAATTATTTTTCTAATTTAATTCATTAACTGCACAATATGTAGAAAAGTAAATAACGCCTTGCTTCAAACTACTTTTTGGTGGATAAAATCATAACGCCCTTTTTCTGTGTTCTCAAAATGTATTTGCTGGTAGCAAATGTTTCAATTGTTTTATAACCTTACATAACCTTTCAGGAAGCTGTCTAACTTCTCGTTTCCAAAAAAAAAACATTTTTATTAAAAAAAAAAGTGAATAAGTTGCTGAAACACAGTCATATTAAAACTGAACACGATTCTAAACTCCCAAAGCAAGAAACCAAAGGATTGGGTAGTGCAAGGTTAATTGGGTACGATGGATTTAATAGTATATTCCGCTCAATTTTTAGCGTGTATCAAACATGATTTTGCGTTTTCTTAAATAAAAGCTATTGGTACTTTTAAGTGGTTTGTGTTACAAAACATTTTTTACTCGCCTGATTTTGCACCATACAATTTCTATTTGTTTTATGCTCTGGAGCAGTCACATGGTTCGACTCTTGGTTCCGTTAAAACTGTACCTAAATATCTTGAACAGTTTTTTCTCGCATAAAAGAGGTTCTCCACTTATGAAAAAATCCGGATTCTTTTGTAAGCTAATGCAAAACTAGAGCACAAGGTAACCAAAATATATATCTTTACCACAGTTTCCAAATCAGCGTAGTGAGAATGTTTTTAAAGTTTCTTTGCTTTTATGTTGCATTAATTCAAGAAAATGTGTTGATTTCTTTTAATTAAACCGACTTCATTGCTGCCAAAAAATTACTTATTTCGCTTCTTCAACTTTTTCCAATTATAATTGTAAGAAAAATTAATACACGAGGAATTCTTTTTTTTATCTGTTTTTTTTTAACTTTATTCAACATTTACTCTAATTAAAATAAAAAAATATAAGAAAATTACTTTAAACGGCAACGCCGATCATTTTTAGGAAAACAGAATAGCACCATCAAGTTTTAAAAATAAAAATAAGAGAACACTTTGCCGATCTTGGTAATCTGTGTTTATACTCAAATGTGAACTGATAATTAAGTGTGGCGTGTACGGTTCAAATTTTGGATAAAGAAACTTAATATTCAATAATGTTGTGAGATATATACTAGGGCATTTCTTTAAGAGTTGGTTTAGATTCTTGTTTAACTTCTTTAGCGAAGTTAATAATGTTCTCAATACTTTTTATGACAATATTTTTTATGATTTTATCAACTAGAAAATTAACAATAGATTTAAATTAGGGATGCTACGAGCTTCGATTCCGACTCCGATTGGTCGAAACTTGCGACACTTCTTTTTTACCTCCGACTTCGATTCCAAAATGTTTGATCGGGATTTGAAACGAAATTCAAAAAGTTAGCTTTCTTAAATATAAAGAAAACAAAAACTTTTCATTTTAAACCTAACAGCACTGTTTATCAATTCTGTGCAAATAGGATATATGTTTTTTAAAAATGCCTAAAACAAGTTCAGTTTAAAATCTCATTGATAAAGTTTATTTTGAAAATCCAATGTATAAAATTCGCGGAAAAAATTATTGTAAAAAAGGCGGTACATCTTCATAAAGAAGAAATCTAAAAATACGCATTCTAGGTAATATGAAAGTCTTGAATAATTTGAAAATAATTTTAAAACTTTTCACCATCAACCTTTTCTATGCCGGTGACTGAATATCAGCGATTTTTAAAAAACGTTCTTGAAATTTCGAATAAACGGGATGTTTCAAATGTGAAATCGAAACAAATCAGTAAATTAATATCAGAAATGATTGCTCATCAGGATCTTCTGTTTAATCTTGTAGGTTTCGATTTCAAACGTTTAATATAATTCACTTTGCCGATTCATCAGTTAAGAACCCGTCATCATTAAATAATTAATTCATTAAATTAATTGAATTTGTTATAAATTTTACAATAATTTTTTTTTAAATAATATTTGCTCAGTAATTAATTCCGACTCTGACTCCGATTCGAAAAACTTATCTCCATAACATCGCTAATTTAAATGATTTGTTAAGCACTAAAAACGAAAACAACAATGAATTTCAACATTGCTTGAAAAAGCATTTGTGCTTTACAAAGAAATTATTAAGAATTGTGTTTAGAATGCCTTTTTTTAAATTGATATTACTTTTAATCTTTAGAAAATTTATCGTGCTATGTATGACTACGAGGCTCAAGAACAAGATGAAGTTAGTTTTTTGGATGGCGATTTAATTATAAATGTAACGAATATACATGCCGGTTGGATGACTGGACAAGTACAACGAACGGGACAAGTTGGAATGCTTCCCGCAAATTATGTTGAATTATTACATATTTAAATACATTTCCAATTTTTATGTCCTGATGTTAAAATGCTTAGTTTCCAAATAAGATAATGATATCTTAATATCATTCCTATGTGTCGAGATAAGTGCACTTAATACTAAATAAATACAGAAAATAAATCGTTTTTTATAAATCGTTAAAAGTTGAATTTAAAATGTTGACGCTTTTTTACGTTAGATGACGTTCTGTGGTTAGTAATTGAAGGTCAATTTTTTTTTGTAAATTGTAGCGCATTTAAAGGGAGTTTTTTACTTCATAAAAATGTATCAAATTCGTAATCCAGTATGTTAAATTTTAAAACCCTTTCGAATTTTGATATTTTGATAAATACAGGATGTTCCATATGTTGGCGCTATCGAAGGAGGTCTTCAACCACAAAAAATGATTCGCATTCATGGAACCACTCCATTAATTGCTGAAAGGTACTGTACTCTGTTTAAAGTCCGGCTATTCATGGCTATGTTCAAAAATATTAAACGAGTGTATAGGTGAAGGTTACAATATTAGACAAAAAATCGTATTCACTTTGTCCACATATCATACCAGGGTTGCCATTTCTAATATTTTTTATTATTTCATTTTTAAATTATTTTAATTTATTCTAATTAACACTATTATTTTGTAAGAATACTGTGTGGCGGCCATTTTGAATTCAATATGACGGACGGCCGCTATGTTGTTCTGATGACGTAACATCAAACCCCACACGGTTCACATGCACCGTTTCGGTGATATGCCCTAAAATTAAAAATGTTCCAAGTTGAGAATGTTCTAAATAAGTTATTTTCTAATAGATTATCACTTTTCGTCAATATTTTATTAACTAATTGCTTTCTTTGTGATTAAAGGGGTAGAGCTCCCCTCAAACCCGTTTTAACCTAAAAAAACTCTAACAGGGATTCAGTGTTTTTTGGCGCTCCCACTAAACGAGTTCAAAACTTGAAATTGGATGAAGCATTCGATTGCGAAAATTTAGATGCAGCCAGAGCTGTACAGATGTCTTTATACTTGAGTATCAATAGAAGAAAAAAGATTGAAGAACATAAAGTATAATTTATTAAATGGAAAAATAATCAAGAAAAATTAAAATAATCGCCACAACGAAAAAAATTAAAATTTTCATGCAATAAAAAAATCTTTTAATAAATTTCTAAAAAGTAATTTTTTTGCTACATAATTCATTTTAATATGTGGACTTCGTGGTTTTTAATTTTTTATTTGCGTTTTAAAAAGTCAATATTTTTATTATTTTTCGACTGTTATTGTGCGGCAACTTTGTAACACAAAAGAAAAATTTCACATCAAAATTGATTTTTTTCAAAATGTGTGAAATTCTTTTGCTCAGTGCCACAGAACAACTTTCACTGTTCATTTACAAGCACTCTAGTGCGTTTAAGCTTAAATTGATCTCAAATTTCTTATTTAGCTGATAAGTTAGAAGCGTCAATGAACATTTAAATTTTTAAATAATTTCTTTTAAAATACGTTTATGTCATAGCTAAATAAATGGAACCTTTTTGAAAAAAATAAATATTGTGTAATTATAATAGCTAAAAAACAACTGGCTGCCTTGAATCAGTGTTGCTAATTTTCATTTGAATAATGATTAATATGAAAACATCTGAAAAGAACGAAGCTCGTGACTTATATTATTAAACAAACTGAAGTCAGCATATGTGATTCGAAAACAAACATATGTAATATAAACTTTTTTGGATATAAGAATTAGAAATCTTAAAATCGAAAGATCCTGTCTGTTACTGTGTATTTCACTGTTTAATTAGCATAAAATTCTTAGGATAATTGATTGTTTAGCGTAAGGTAACTTACGTAAAAATAGGGAAATTTTGATGCTTACGTACGGTGATTTTTCAATTTTTCTCTGGCAATACTGAGCACGGCTTTTTCATTCACTTTTCTTTTACTCTGTCAACTAGAGCACAGTCGCGCTTTTTAAAATAAGGAATAAAATTCCTATATAAATAAAATTTTTAATTATTTATTTTTTTATAATTTTTTAAAATTAAAAAAAAAAACGTAAAAATTTTTTTGTAATATTTTTGCTTTTATAGCGCTTAGAGGAATTGAGGCATTTTTTTCTATGCTCGTATATGTTACGTTTACGTATACTTTTACGTATTTGGAACAAAAAATATTTTCCTATCTAAGCTCTCGTTCTATAGGCGCTATTTAGCGCACTAAATTATAACATAATTTACAGAATTATTTACATTTATGCAATTACATTTTACACAATCTATTCCGATAACAAACATCAAAATTTACAACAAATTAAGAATATTTGTGAATAATCAGGAAAAAATCTTAAAAAATTTTACGATTTTTCAGATTTCTTGCTAAAAAAAAGCTTAAACAAAAAAATAGATAATGCTTTTTCGTAGAAATTTTTTAAACAAATAAATTTTGTTAAAATCAATTTTTAACTAAAACGAATGTATATCGAAATAAACATATGTTCTGCTAGTGTCAAATTTGAACCCCCATAACTTATATCTTTATGTCTTATCACATAAATGGAATACACCGTTTTAATTCCAATGAGATATCTAATCAAATCAAACCAAAAGGAAAAAAAATTGAAGTGCAACATTTAGAAACCCTTCTTTGCAAGTAATATTAAACAGAATTTTTTAATATAAATTTATTAATCAAAATTAATTTTTTAACTAACTAAATTTAATCAATTAATAATTAATATCAATATTAATTACACTAGGGAACACGAAAAAACCTCCTCGCCAATTTTTACATTTTCTGTTAGATACTGGTCCCCATATACCCAAACCGAAGACCAAAATTACCAAAGTCATCTAGTTTTTTCGGGAGGAGGAAAATCTATTTTTTAAATTTAAAAAATCGCAAAAAAAAATCTACAAAAGCTGGGGCTTTAAAATTACTACAATACTAAGAGGAAACTATGCTAAATTTATGTTTCAAATTTCAGGTTTTTATCTTTAATAGTTCAGAAGTTATTAAACAAAAATGACCGAAAAACCATCAAAAAATCACGTTTTTTTTTTCGATACACCTAGAAACTCAAATAGTTTATGAGAAACTTTAGGACCTTTATTTTTATTTAAAAAAAAAGAAATTTTTTTTTCTTAGCAAAAATCGTGAATTTTTGCT